>JAQZBX010026235.1:0-29088 GCA_029593785.1 Cabassous unicinctus
AGACAGAAGGCAAAGAGGAATGTAAAAATTTGTTTCACTCACAGGCGACATGATTATGTAGAATTTCTGTGATTATACAAAGAAGGGAAAAAAGGAAACAGTGCTACTATAGGGATAATAACTGAGCATAGCAAGGCTGCAGGAATCAAGGTCGATATACAGAAATCAATTGTATGTACTAGAGCAAGTAATTGGAAAAAAATTTAAAAATTGAATTTATGAGAGCATCAAAACACAAATCATTTAGGCATGTTTTTAACAAATATGTAAAGACCGCTATATTGAAAACAATACAAATTGCTGAATAAAATAAGAGAAACTAAATAAAGAGCTATAGCATGATCAAGGATTGAAACATTCAATATTCTTATGATACTAATTCTGAAAAAATTGACTTATACATTCAATACAAAAGGGATTTTTTAAAAAAGAAATTGGTAATTTGATTCTATAATTTACTGGGAAAACAAAAGTCCTAGAAAAGCCAAAACTAATTTGTTAAGAAGAAAAAAAAGGTGAAAGATTAACATGATTTGAAGAGAAGCCAGAGCATAATGAAACTTTAGACTTTGGTTAGTAGCAGTGCTTCAATATTGGTTCATCAATTTTAACAAATGTACCACACTAATGTAAGATGTTAATAATAGGAGAAATTATGTGTGTGTGGGGGGAGGAGAGAGGATGTTATGTGGGAACTTCCTAAACTTTTGGTGTAATTTTTCTGTAAATTTAAAACTTCTCTAAAAACAAAGTTTATTATTGTTAAAAAAAAAAAAGGAGAAAAAAACTTGGAGGACTCATGCTCATACTCCCTACACTATAAAGCTATAACAATCAAAGTACCCCATCATTGGGCCTTATCTTGGAATATATAATAATCCATCTCCCCCAATGTGTCAGTGTTAGACTCATTTATAATTTTCCTACACATGGTTCTTCTGCTCCTTTTATTTGCACTATATCCATTAAATATATGTCCCAGAGACTTAAATCTTCTCGCTGTTCATATGCCGGTTAAACCCTGAATCTCAGCAGAATTGCAGCCAACACCTACTCTCCAGTTCATCGGACTCACGCAGGACAACTAACAGAAGGATGATGATGGACAATGCCCATTCAAGAAAACAGAGAGTATCTACAACTGCAAGCAAGACAGTTCCATCCATCTGCCCCCATGGGATCTAGGCCCCCTCTCAATCAGAAACAGAGTGGGCATCACCATCCCCAAATCCTCAAGATAGAGGAACAAACAAAATTGCCCTGCACAATTTATAGGTTTTGACAAAATGTATAATGGCCTGTATCCATCATTGCAATGTCATGCAGGACATTTCCAATGTCCCCCAAATGCCCCCAAGTTACACCCATTCTTCCCCCTCCCCGCCCCCACTGAACTGCTGGTGGCCACTGCCTTTATATCAATGATACAAGTTCTTCCATTGCTAAAATAATAATAAGTCTACTTTAGTCCATAGTTGCATTCCCCCCTTATGTTTGTTCACTCTTCAATCTTACATATATGTTAACTTTTGCAAATGTCCCACAGTTACTGTATATTTTGTTTGTTTTTCCATCCTTTTTTCTCCTTGCATTTCATTTTGAGAAATTTCTGTTGACTTATCTTCAAGCTTCCTAATTCTTTTACTACCATGTCTACTGAACTCTTAGCCCATCAAAGGCATTCCTCAATCTTCACAGAGTGCTTTGGTTTCTAGCATTTGTTACTGTACTGGAGCCTTGTGGATGTGGTGGCAAGGTATGAGGGAGGGGGAAGCTGATTAAACCTCAGTCTTTTCCTGGGTCTGTGTCTCTGGGCTGCGACCTTCACAAGTGTTTCTTAGCTTTATTTATGTCCCCTGATATTGTACAGGAAGGCAAGAGGAGGCTGGAGTTGGATAGTTGCCCTTTCCTTGGGTCAGATAAGGCACTGGCAAATTATTTTCTCTTGACGAGGACTTTGTTATGAAGAATGCTCAGTTCGTATTTCAGGATGGTTAATTTCCCATCTCTGTGCCAGAAGCACGAGGGGACTTTTCTTGGCTCTTCGCTGTAAGAATCTGGTGAGGTTCTGTTCCCTGGTGCTAGGATGAGACTGTGGGGCCACCCTAAACTGGACTCCCGGCGTTTCTTACTTTCACATTAGCCCACGCTCTGTATTCAGCAATTTGTCAAATTTACCAGTTAAATGTTCCTACAAGTTTATGGCTCCAGCAGCTTCTGCTCATGGCAAGCTGATCTCAGTTTGATTCGCCATATTCACCTCTTTCTCTAGATTTCAGGCTGTCGGTTTTGGTGACTTCACTTCTCTGATGGGTCTATGAAGCGTCATCGATTTCCAGGATTTCTGGCTTTTTGTTGTTGTGAGGACAGGAGTGATGGCTTCCAAGCTCTTTACTTGTTGGGCCAAAAGTGGAAGCTGTTCGTTTGTTTCTTTGATTTTAACCTGCTTTCCTAACCATTATAACAGACTTCTACATTCTTGAAATTCCTCAAGTCTTTGGGTTCAAATCCTCAGAAGATCCTATCTTGTGCCACCCTCAGGATTGCTAACCTGCTTTAGGGACCTTACCTTAAAGTTTTGCTGCTGTCTTGAAACCCTGTCCTTCCTCTCTCCCCACCTATATTTAGGATTCTTTCTCAAATCTAGGGCTGGTTTCTCAATGACACCAGCAATAGCACTCCACCTATCCAAATAATTTAGTTTTCACAAATTTATCCACAGCTTTCTTCTTGTTTATTCATTGTCCAGTTGAGATATGAAATATTTATAAAACCTATCTTCTCCTGTACATTCCTTTTCTAATTTCAGAAGGTCAGGAACCCTTTACATTGCCTGCTAGATTGAGTAGAAAAGTACTCTGAGTGGTAGATGCTTCTATGAGCAGCTCGTATTTTATTTTCCCCATTAGGTGCTATTTTCATAAGTATTCCCATACTATTCTAGTTCCTAAAAAGATTCATGCATCTTGACCAGCCCATTTACTCATAGCTACTTACTTTAGTACACCTTTCACTTTCGTGAGCTTTACTTGGCTCTTGCCACTGGAGTACTGCTGCTGTAGATTGTCTAGCACTTTTTCCAAGCTGCAAAGGCCCATCTTAATATGTGTGCATGTAGAAAGAAGAAGGGGAAAGCTTCACCTCCTCTTTCATGTAAGATCTGTGTCTCCATTCCTAAGGAAGACAGCTTAATATTCTGATTTCATATTTTCTTAGGCTAATGCTATCTAGAAACTTAAATGTGTTGGTTCCAACCAACACATTTTCCTTTCTTTCATTGGAAGTTCTTAACACTTCACTCTGTATACCACCTGCTCCATATCCCAAATTAAGAATACTACCCATTAGGCAAGGGTAGTGAAGAAATTCCCTAGTGCTATGTGGGTGTTGGCCTGTGATTATAGTGACCTAAGTAGCTTATTGCTTAGTTTGATCTCCCAGAACTTGCTGTCACCCTAGAGGTCAGTATTAAATGAGGAAATTGATATAGGAGCATAGATTTATTTGAAACAATATATCAATGTTGCTCAGAAAGAAAAAAAAATGGGACAACAGTGTATGTCAGCATATCAGAAGGAAATATGTGGACAGCATATAAATCATCCCCCAAATTAGTTCAAACATCTTACATCCAAAATTGAGTCTTGAAAATATATTCTCATGTATTCAATAAAACACTTCTCTTTTGACTCACTAGCCATGTTATTATGTTTTATATCTGAGATATTAAACTGGGGGTTAAAAATAGTGCTCAACATTTTAGCACTATTCAAGGGAAAATTATGCAAGGGGAAAATATCATTAGGCCTCAAAATGCAAGAGATGATGAGGATTTGGAACAAAGGAAAAATAATAAAAAATGTCTATAAATGGAAAGGCCATTTTAAAGGGAAAATAGCACAGTTATTGTGGGAATTAATAGAGATAATAGTTGCAAAAGTAGCCAAAGCACTAAACAAGCTTCAGGCAAAGGATATTGATGTTGGTATTTTACAAAAGGAAATTATACTGCTGTGTGGTCACTTCGCATGGCTTATCCAGTGGAGCAGCTGAGCTTCCTCATGGTGACTCGAGGCTTCTGAACGCCAGTGCCCCAAGAGGGTTGTCGGTTCTTTTAAAAGAGAGATGGGAACTGAAACGATTTCACTTTTTCCAACATTCAATTCATTAACATGAATAACAGACCAGCACAACTCTAAGGTGGGAGAGACTCTTCCAGAATGTGGATAGCGGGCACGCTGGTGCTTTGGGAGCATCTTTGGAGTCTAACTATGGAACAGAAGTGACTTAACTTGTTCCAAATTATCTGGGTGCACAGATCTGCTATAAATACATAGTTGTTTTTAAATCTTGGATTTTATGTTAACATTCATATATGTTTCTCACTCTATGTCATATAGAACTGATTTTTTAAACTTTTTATCTTCAAATAAAATTGGTGGCTTAAGATGATTTGGTGTGTTGATGATTTGATTCTGTGCCTATAATTTGGCTTTTCACAGTAGACCTCAGCCAGCCTGAATTAACATCATTGAAGATTTCCTCTCTATAGTGGAACCGCTAATACCATATATAACATATATGTAAGATAGGCTGAACCTCTCAAACATGCTTTTCCAGTTTATGGATGATTAATTCATGAAGGTTTATCTCAATAAGCTTAGATATAGTAAGACATTTATTGCTATTTTTCCAGTATGCTTCAGTTCTGGATCTATTAAAATTAAAAAAAAAAAAGTTTGCTTGCCTACTATGGTTTACTTCTCAAAAAGTCACATTAAATTTTATTGGCACCCAATCTTCTTTGGATGGTTGCAGGTGTGTATTTCTCTGTTTGTTCTTCTATAAGATAAATGGATAGATCTGTGATGGAGATGGTCATTTTTCCCTCAAGGGGCATGTGTACCTATAAGCTCGTTTGAATGCAGTCAGTTAACTGTCCTGAGAACTTATTACAAATTTGCCTTTTGCTCCTACAATGAGGCCCAATGACCATCTCCTTATATTGTTGTACAGAAGTCTATGGCTTTGAATTTCCAAAGTAGATGCAGTGAATATCTGGCTAACTCTCATAAAGGAGAAAGGATTTGTAACATATATCTTTGAAAAGATTAATCATTTTAATTTCATTTCACTTTTATTTCTACTTAAGGAAAAAAATCAAAACATATACTTTTATCTATGACTATGGAAGTCAAAACGGAGAGGAAAGCCCATTAGCCTGTAAATTAAAAATTTGGGCTCCTTTAGTAAAATGAACTATTAAAAATAAAAACACATATGATTAAAACCAACAACAGCAACAACAGCAACAAACTTGGGTTCTAGTCCCAGGTGTCATATTTAATGGGAAGCTTAATCTTCTGGTCCTTTGTTTTTCTTTCTAGCCATAAAACGAGGATGTTGCATTTATTTGCCTCTGAACATTCCTTTCTCTCTAAAACTCTATGCTTGATTTTACCTGGCTACAGACCTGTAGAGGGAGAGGGACCTGAAGAGGCCTATTTGTTATCTAACTAATAAACCCAGATGTTTAATCAATACATTGCACAAACTGTTAGTGATCATGATGCTCAAGCCAGTGAGATGCCAGGGAAGAAAGAATATCTCTTTTTCTCTTTCTAATTTTAACTTTAATCACTTCTTTAAATCTCAGTCTTTCTTCACTTCCTGGCACTAACACAGTTAAACACACACATGCACACAAACACACACACGTATAGTCAAATGTTGTAAAAACAGGTCACAATAAGATTGTTCTGCCTTTAAGTTTTCTAATCAAGTTATTTTTTGGAATAAGCTTGCACATCCCTCCAGACTTGGCTTTGGGGTGAACATAAATAGAACCGATGAACCCTTTTGCACCTGAGTTCTTTTAGGTGGGAAAAGTATTTTTGCCAATTAGGTGCATAAGAGGGCAAACCGCTAATACCATATTCTGCTGTTTTAGTTTCTGGTCTGATCAAAGAAATCACATACAATGGGACGGCTTAAACAATAGGAATTCATTAGCTCATAGTTTTGAGGCTAAAAGAAGTTCAAACTTGAGGCCTCGGCGGGGTAATGCTGAAAACTGGCAATCTGGGCTCCCTGCCAGTGGGCCTTGGGCTTCCCTGGCTTTCCTGCCACATGGCAATGCACATGGCGGTGCCTTCTCCTGTCTCTTCTGGGTTCCCTTGGCCTCCGGCTTCTGGTTGACCCCTGTGACCTTCTCTCTCTGTGACCTTCCCTATATGACCTCCAGTAATAGGATTAAGACCCAACCCAATTCAGCTGGGTCACACTTTAAGTAATGTAACCTCATCTAAAGGTCCTATTTGCAATGGGGTCACACCCACAGGAATGGGTTAAGATGAAGAACATGATTTTCTGGGGTACATCACACTAAGCCACCACATGCCACATCCAGGAAATGTTAAAATGATAATGTTTGACTCTGGAAGTGACTCAAGTCCCTTGATTTCTACATGAGAGGAGACCTTGTCTAGGTCCCAGCCTAGTTTTGCTCCTTTCCCACGGAAACCGGGTGCTCCGCAATCACCTCTACGACTGCCGCACCTGCAGGCGCCGGACTCTGCCGAGCTGCTGAGGTGGGGAGCAGGGAGGGCTGGTTCTAGGTGCTGGCGTGTGCCGGGGTTTGTTAGAGCAAAGCCAGGCGGGTCCTGAGAAGGAAACTGACCACAGCTTTGAAAACAGGAAAAGTCGATCATGCAAACACAAGTCAGGGAGATGTTGACCCTAACAATACGAGCAATATGACCTGCAAGTGGTAGTGGACACAGACACTGAGCATTTTGTCCAATCCATTCCATAGCCCTGATCTGTGGAAAAGATCGACTCCATTCAGGTGGTGCATGACGGAAAGCTTCAGTCCCTGAAAGGAACGCGTGTGCTGGGAAAAGATGGATATAATAAAGCAGCTCAGCCCGGGACCTCTCCTTTGGCTCTGTCTGGCAAAGGGTCTCACCAATTCCTTAGAAGAGAGGCTGGATGTTCAAGCAGAAGGGCCCTGAGCCCTCTTTTTAGATTATTCCATGTATAAGCTGACTCAGTCACTAATAAATTGCATATGATTTTTGTTCTGCAGTGGTCACTCTATATATATAGTTGCTTTTTAAAAAAATAAAGTCATGAAAAGACAGGTATCTGACTGGTGGATGCCAGTATTTGCTCACAGACCCAGGCTAGGGTCTCAGGAAGATGCAGTCCTGTCTGCACCAGTGGCACCTTGGAGCCTCTTTGTAAATTACTAAGTGAGCCGCAATGTTCATAACATGGAACTTGGTTTTGGGCCAGTGTTTCTTGAAGTTCTCCTCCTGGAATGTTGTTAAATATGAAAATCTCTTTATCTCATTTCAGAATTTCTGAGAAGCAAACTAAAGATGGAAAATGATTATTACATGATTTTTTGTTATATTTGTGGAATAAGGAAATAATAAAGTTAGCAAAGTTAGGCCACGCATGTCCTTCTTTCATTGCAGCCTTTATTTATATATTCTATAGACATTTATCTATGGCCGCAATATACTGTGCATTATGCCGAGAGGAAATTTGTTACTTCTCAGTTATTTCCACTAAATCAATACAAACAAAAATAAATGAAAATTATATTCATTGTGTGACAGTTGAATTCTAGATAAGAATCGGCTTGAGTTTTCAGTTATAATGTCAGGTCAACTTTGGTTCAAAACTGGTGGAAATGAGTAAAAACAAAGTACACATGTTGACTTCCAGACCTGAGACCAGAAGAGAATATTTAACACTAGTGTTCACTTTGTTTAGAAAAGTTTTATCAGCAAAGCAATTTGATGAGAACAACCTTGAAGAAATGGTTACAGAGACTTTCATTTAGATCATAATTAAACTTTAATAAACTATCTAGAAATCACTTTTTAAAGACCTGCTTAATTTTAAGTGTGAAATTTAGTGTTGATGCTTGAATTTAAAATAAAGCTGTTTTTTCTCAAATCAATTATTAGTTAGGTAAAAATAATTTGCTGTAGCTGGTACCATTTTCTCAAATCACATTGTTTGAAAGTGATAAGTAAAAAAATGACAAGCTTAGATATTCTAAGATATTAGTTATTGATAAGCTACAAAAGTAGACATCCTAACTAAACTACAGAAAGTTCTTCCCAACAAGACCAATTAAAAAAATTCAGATTCTCCTTCTCACTATCAGTTTGGGTGCCTATATTTAGGACAAAGTGCTGAGGTTGGAGTATAATATAGAGAAAAATAGTGTTTATGTACTGAGTACAGAGTAAGGAAAGGGGGTTGTGTTTATTTTATATGAAGAAGAGTTTATAATGACAAGGTTCTCAGTACATTTCTAGAAACTGAAAATAGTTGCTGAGTTGCTGCTTGTTAAGAATCATTGCTAAGTTGATACGTGGAGTCCTAAGTAATTATAAATAGGACTGATAATAATGACAAAAGATTCTGGCAAAATTGCTGCAGAACCAATTTGCTGATAAGTAAGACAGATGGTTTGGGCAGCTCTAAAATAGTTTCCCTTTTCTCCTTTATTCTCAACCAGTTGGTTTGGTATAACCCTGTCTCCTTTGTTGATTAGTGCCAGATTACGGACCCCCAGTCAACAAGGTCAGAACAAGGTCATAGGTGTAAGAAACCCTTCCTCTTGTTAGGGTGCATCCATACTGCAGAATTCCAGGGGCTTGTTACCAGGCGCCAAGGAGTTTGGCAATGGCCAAGCTGGACTCTCAAAAGATGACACAGGACCCTAAGAAAGTCAAGGATTAGAGAAACTCAGGGGCACAGGCGGAGATTGCAGAAGCAAGCAACTTTGTTTGTTTTCTTTTCTCATTAGCTCTCCCCTGCTCTCTTATCACACAGTCACAAGTACGTCTTTATGTAGAGATAAAAGGTATTAGAATGGGGAATAAATGCGAGAAGGCATGATACCTTACACGAATTTTTGAATTTGAATTTCTGTGGCAGCTTTTATATGTCAGATGAGTTCAGTCCAGGATTCCGCTGACTCCCACGCTGAGGTACATGTAAGGCCAGTGACTGCGTCAGAGATCCTGCAAGCTAAACATCTCCACTTTCATTTATGTTTCCATAGAACTCCAGGGCCATTGTTAGAGAGAGAGTGGGGCTTGTCCTGAGAGACACATATTCACATGCTGCATTTGGCCGGGAGAATCCGAAAGGCCACGAGTCCCACCATCCAGCTGGATGGGTATTCATCCCAGCAGTCCTGGCCAGGTCTGAGGTTCTCATTCTGGAAGCAGGGCTGCTCCAGCAGCTATGACCAGAGTCCCCAAGGGACATGGGTGACCAGCCGAGGAAGGTACTGTGAAGTAGGAAACAGATAAGAAATTGGGCATCCAAAAATCTACCATGGCTAGACAAGATTGGATATTTTAGATCTAAGTAACTAGGACCTCTGCAAGGGGAATCAGCAATAAATAGCACTGTTGACAACAACACCTTCTCAAATAGGGTGTGTGTGTGTGTGTGTGTACTCCTGTGGATATGTGTACATCCCAGCACCTATGTTGGAGGAACTCTCTGGGTTTCTAAGTTCCTGGCTACGCGGCATAAAGGAATTTAAGGACATGCCATAGGGTAGGCAAGCAAGGAGAGTTTATTAAGAAACAAAAGAGATAGTACACGCCCAAGACACACGAGCAGGTGTGCTACAGGGTGAGACGCGCAACGGGGGCCCCGGGGTAGGTCTCTTTAAAGTCTTTCCTCCTCCCCTCTCCCCATATCAAGGAGGAAGCGTAGCTATTTGCTGTCCTGATTGGCTGCCTTTGTACCTTCACCTGTTAGCTTTCAAGGAACCAATAGGGAGGCCTTTCTGTTTGGAGTTATCCAGGGCTTCTTTTGAGCCTGGGAGTTTCAAATGGGACCTTGTGACCAGGTCTCGGTGGGCTTTTTGGCCGTAATGGTTACAGCTTTGTTCTCAAGCAGCTGCCTCCCCTCCGGGGGATTCCAGGTGGGGTCTCGTGGCCGTGTTCTGACCAGGGCGGTCCCAGCTGTTACAGCTTTTACTCTGACCAGCCGCCTTCCCTTGTTTCCTGTACTAACCTGCCTCACAAATAGCACGGAAACCTTGCAGGGACTTGCAGGATACCACATGCCCTCACCCGGAGCAACTGCCCATACTGTTGTCCATTAGGTGAAGATTCTACTAAGAAAGGGTTCCCAATTATGAATGTTCAGTTTTCATTTCTTGGCAATGAAGAGAAGCTTCTCACTAAATATTTTTGAAAAGGCTTGAAGCCTGAGAGCAATTCTCCCATTTGACCATGGCAGTCCTTCGCTAGAGCCAGCTGTATTCTTTTCTTTACGGCATCTTTAGTCTTCCCAGAGCTATCTACAGCACCACATCCCTCACGCAAGCTCTGCCCATGTCATGCTTGCTCATTCATCAATTCTTTCATCCATCCATCTAACTTGTAGTTCTCATCTAATTCTCACTTGGTTACCAAGTTTTAAGCTCAGAAGGAGAAATGTGGGTAAAGTGTGACGCTATCTCTGCCCCCAAACAGATCACATTCTAGTAGAATAAATGGGCCTGTAACTAGATAACTACACCATGGTGTGCAGTGAGTTCCATGAGAAAAAAGCACATGGGCTTCTTTTTAATAGACATGTTTACTTGCTGCATCAAACCCACTTCTCATTCTTCCTGGTGACATGATTCCAAATTTCCCTTGGGAACCAACATTCTGCACATTTGGTCATGTCCTCTGGGTTTGCTCTGGTTTAAAACAGTGTCCCATTTTAAAGCTTCCGTGACCGGCTCAAGAGTGGGCTTGGTCAGGGAAAGGCATTGTGAGGCCTCAAAGAGCACGTCCCCTGTGGAAGAGCTGGGGGTGGCCTGAAGACCATTAAATCCCAGGACGAGCAGAGTATGAGCTGGGTCCTGTGGGTGTTTGAGCCCTGGGTCAAGCTGTGTTTGAGATCATGGCCACCTCTTGGACTTTCTAGTGATGGGAGCCAATAAATGACCTTCAGGTTTTAAGTAAAATTTACTTAGCCTTTCTGCGGCATGTAAATGAATGAATGCCTTCCAAAACACATTTGTAGATCATTTGCTATTTTGCCATCATCCTGCATGCCCAAAATGTGCTCCTGTACAAGTGTCAGGTGAAGCACTGGTCAAAAAGCATAAAACAAGAATTATCGCTTTCCATACCAAATGAGATAGTTTTGTCAGCTCATCTGAAAATATTATTTTAAAATATCATCAGAAGTCTTACAGGATCCAAGAATAACACATTCAGGCAATGACCAGCTGCTATGCATAGAATTCCAAGATGTGCTTAGAGACATTGTAGGATTCACTCAGGGGGCTTTGATTTGATTAGGATAAAGAAAGCCTTGGCCTCAGGAAGCTTTGCTTCTTCCGAGTCTAATCAATATATTCCTGAATGGCAGGTATTCGGCGAATGATTGTTTAATGGTTAAATGAAAGTACAAAAGGCTACAGAATAAGTGCTGGAGATTCAGAGCAAAGTAAATGCAGGGAGAGAATTTGCTCTTTTTTATTTCTCTTTATAGATAAGTAACCCCTGCCATACATTTTATTAAAGTAGCCTTAGGCACAGAGGGTTAACAAATAATCCAGGGGGAGATGGGGCATCACTTACCTTTTTGGGGGAAAGAGATTCCCTATTAGGCACCTGTCTGCCTTGCTATGGTTGTCAACTTCCAGACCAGCAGATGATAAATAAAATATTCATTTCCTATGGCTAATCTCTTAGTTACTTCCAGCAAGATGTAACTTGAATATCGAATCATTTTTGTAACTCCTGAAGCATATTTTACAAATTGACCTCGAGGTATGACATATGCTGAAAGTCTTCATGCTTGTAACATGCGTATATCTGCCCAAGTGTCCATCTGTTTCTTCAGCCCCAGTCTCATTTCTATGTATGGAAGTTCTATTAAGGTCTAATATTACTTGAGTTTTTCTCCCCACAGGCCAAGTAAATATTAATTCAACTTACAGAACATCTTTACTTTCAACACTATGTAAAACATAAAATAGGAAAAACCAGTGCTAAATTATCTCAATGTAGATTAACATTTTAATGGTTTCCTGTTATCAAGAATTTAATTAACTATGCAAAAGGACCAAGACATATTAGCTATAAGAAGCTCATTTGAAGGTGACAGAATTCCACTTAAGACCAGTTTGCTAATTAATCAGGATCTAGGCTGCACTGGCAATGTTCATATTTCCTGTGTGTAGCCTCTTCAGTTCCTATAATTCTCATGACCATGAGCTTGATTAATAAATATGTCTAATCAGAACTACTTTGTCCTTAAGCATGGCAGAAGAATGTTGTACACCTTTGATTAAATTACTGACAAATTCCACTTAAGAAAACTAGTACTTTTATCTTTGTATCAACAAATCCCACCTTTAACATTACTGCCATTGACATCTTACCTATGTCTAGTTATTGTTCACTGAATTATTTTCCCTTATTTAACTAAGCATTCACTGTTATTCCTAATTCATGCATGGGTCCTCATTATATCTGAAACATTTAAAAAATCATAATGATAAACCTACTGGCGTCTACAAGCCACATAAGCTATCAACTTCTTTAGCATGCATTCCTGTCTAATCTTTTGTAAGCACGCTGTGCAAGGAGAGTATTGAAGGTGCTCGACTTCCTGGGAATCAGTAGCGCTGAGGCCGTACCTTTCAGTAGCTCCATTAGGAGCATGAGATACTTGAGCATGAGCAAAAAATAAATGAATGAATGAATGATATGAAAAATAAAGGAATTCATGGAAAATAAAATATTTCTTATTTAGGGACACTTCCATTGTTTCTAGTTCTGAAAACTTGAAACCACGAAAAGGAAGGAAGTCTCGATATTGTTTCAGGAGGAAAGTTTGTGCCTTCCTGTTCTGCCCTCTAGGGTACTATAATGTCAAATGTGTAACTGATGACCTGGGGAGGATGGAAATATTCATTTACAAAATTACATGGAAAGGTTTTATCTGTGAACTGGTATTTTCTCAACTTTAATGAATGACTGAATTTTAGATGTTTCAACTTAGTCTGAAATTTCCTATAACTGTAACAAAATCACTTAATGTGGCAAGAAATAGCCTGCTTAACATCACAGTCACATAATAAAGATTTGTTCTCATGATTCATTATTTCTCATATGTGCATGCTATCTGTGTGGTGGCCAATTCATATAATATATATAATATATTGCCTTTAATGTTTTAAACCAAGGAGTTTAAATACTCAGGTGGGCCCTGTGAGTTAAGGGGCCTACCACCCCAACTTCCCTTCTGGCTCTCTGCAAACAGACCTGTGCCCAGGGCAACAGCCCGAGGCTCCCCCAGCGTGGAGGTGGCCACGCATGGACTCTACCTGATACCCGAGGCACAGGAAGCGGGTCCCGGGCTGCTGGAGAACCGGGTGGCCTGGAACAAAGGGCTCTGCTGGGGGGTGGGGGCGGGGCTGTATTTAGACACAGCAATAGGATGGCTCTTTCCAGCGACTGGATTCTTCAGTCGCGTGACACCAGAATGAAAGAGACAGCAGAGGAAAACGATGCTAGGAGAGCGAGAGGAGGAGAGAGCGAGCGATTTGGGGCTTCTTGCTTCCTGCCGCCTCCACTCTTCTTTCTCTAATCCGCGGGCCTCTGCCGCACGAGTGTCTGCTCCTTATAGTCGAAAGGGCCCCTTAAACAGAGACACAAACCGCAGCGACACTGAAGCTCCAGCGGCGCCTGGCAGGGTCCCCAGGCTGAGCTGTGGGCAGGCGCCCGGCCGGCTCACCTGCTCCCACTGATTTGCCCCTTCTTGTCCCTTCTTGTCCCTGAAGGTCCTTCCCTCTTCTGTTCCAGGGCCTCCTTGTTCTTCCTGCATAGGGTGAGGGGGGCTGGGGTCCCCAGCTGGGAGGGGCTGAGAGCTGTGCCGCCTGAGCCCTGTCTAGCTACTGTCTTCTCACACCGGAAGTTTACCCTTGAACATTTATAGCTTTCATAGCTTAATATTCCAAAGCCTGGCTTTCTTTGCCTAAGCATACACCTACAAACTCCTCCTTGACAGGTAAAAGCTCCAGAATGGAGCAGGAAGGAAAAAAAGAAAAGAGCCCTGTGAACTTAAATGAATGAATGCTGAAGCACACTGGCTTCCTAGTCTACCTGGAGAGGACCAGGAAGGAGGTGCTTCTTAGAGAAGGAAAACCTTCGTGGTACAGGTTTTGCTGTGCTTATAACCTCATAACCTGGGTTTTCTTTTCACTAAGCAGCAGTGTGTTGGGGGTAGATCGCAGCCAACAAGTGAGAGAAACAGAGCCAGTCTTTGGACTGCAGCCTGTCAGGAAGCAAAATGCTATCCAATGCCAAACAAGAGCCGTGCACTGTGAACTCAACACAAACGAGACGCTCAGAATGGGCTTTAGAGACGTGCACAACTTTGCTTTAACACAGATGCTTTTTAAGTATTTGTTGACATCACTTCTCTTCAAATTTCCCATAATTTTATGTCCTCCAATACGTTTTAATTACTTGAATACATGCTCTAGTTTTACCTGTGTTGGGGATGAGTTTTAAAAGTTAGAGTTCCTATCATCACCTTAAAGTAACTAAGGAAATGCCTTAATTCTGTTTAGCTAATGTGTATACTAACAATATTTAAGTTTCATTCAGTGCTAGCAATTATGATTTTTCCATTCTACTCCTGTATGCACAATGTCAAGTGGAGATCAACAGGATTAAAAATATACATTTTTCATCCTTTTAATGATTCTAGAAAACTTAGCACATGATTTTTCTTTTCTTATTTCTTACGCTCCTAGAAGCATTAGGCCAAACAAACTGAAGTTGCCCTTGGTTAATGCTATGCTTTTAAATAATCCATGCTGGGTTAGTGAAACATATGTTACAACAGATTTTTATTTTGACCTCATTTCTATAACAGCTTTGATTCTGTAGGTCCATGACCCATGCCTTTGTTTTTGTTTGATTCTCACAATATGTGAAAGTTTATAATGTGAAAAATAGTTTTTCACTTTTCTCATTATTCTTTTCTTCATGCCGGTAGAAATAACCTTACCATTCTGGTATTTGATGTGGTCTGACTCTAAGAACAAAGTCATTCTTGATTAATATCTGCAGTGTGTGTGTGTCTCTCTGTCAGGACTTCAGCTCCGTGGTGACTGTTGCAAAATGTGGGAATGTAAATCATAAATCGGTGTCCACCTTCTATTCTGCCACTATTAAAGTGCCAGAGTGAATGAGGTCTTAAGAATTATTTTGTATTTGCACCAGTTTCTTTTACATAATTTCAGTCGTACTCCTTTATGTACTTAGAGTAGATGTATTTTCATTGAAAAATAGTCAAATGACCAAGAGGATGCTCGGCCAGCCTCGATAACACCGGTTTTCTCCCTGAAAGAACATTATTATCATATTGATTTATAACCTCCCAGATCTTTCAATTATTTAAATATATACTGATGTAACTATCAAAACATGGCTGTTCTTTATTGTAATTTTTAAATATAAACACTTCTTGCTTCTTTACACTTAATAAAATGTTGTAGAGACCTTTCCTATTTCTGTATAAAAAAGCGATCCTTTGTTGTTGCTGTTAGTTTATCTATCCTTTTCTTGCAAGAAATTAATTAATTCATAAATTTTCTCCTTCAAACACTTGTCTTGGGAATCTGAACAAGTATTTCTTATTTTCAGAGAGATATTGGATTTTGGAATTTCTAGATCCTTTGGTCATGTATGAATAATATTTTGGTTTGGGGGAACTTAAAATTTTAGTAGGTAAAACTTCCCACTAAAAAGTTTGTAATTTATTTTGCTCTCACCAGCATTCATCACATGCCCACGACAAATCTGTATCTTCAAACTTGTCAATTTTTCCATTCTGCTGGTCGAGAGTATAATTAAGAGTTAAGGATTAGCAAATGATTATGGGTAATGAAACACTATATAGATGCCTTTTTACTTTCTAGTATAATATAGAAATAGCCAAAAGTTAATAACTGAAATTACTGAAACTGTAACGAATGAAGCTAGATCTGCTTCATTCTTGTGAATTCTTGCTGTTGCGATGGTTATTCTAGATTGATCTTACCTTCGTTCATGGTATTTCAAACCAGGCTCACCTTTGTGTATACTTGCCACTGTAATGGTAACCACTCCATCCTCCCGTGTTTGAGTCCATAAAACCTCTAAACTCCTCAAACTGGAGGAGACAGAGTTTAGGCCTTTAGGCTATGTGAGCTCCTTGCTATCTGCTGGCAATAAACTCTCTCTTTGAAAACCCTATGTCTCAGGAATTGGACATTATGAAGCGCATCAGGCATAAACCCCACTTTTGCTCGGTATCAAGAGAAATTGTCTTATAGTTTGCTTTGCATTTTCCTATTACTGAGGTCAAGTGTCTCCTCCCATTTCTTGGCCATGTGTTGGTGAATTGATTATTCATATATTTTGCCTTTTCCATTTAGCACGTTGTTTTGCATAAAGATATATAACATTTAAAAAAAATCTGCATATGAATTCTTTGATATTTATATATAAGTGACTTCTTCCCATCTGTCATCTGACTTTTAATTTTATAAGATGTTTTGTTGTAGAGTGATTTTTAAATGTAATTCCATGGACTGTATTAATCTTTTCCTTTTCCTTTGTGGTTTACAGATTTGTGATTTTTTTTTGAAGCTCTGTTTAGCATCAGCTTATAAACATGCCTATATTTTCTTCTGATGAGAGACTCTAGCTTTATTTATTTGCATATGAGTAGTCAACTGTACAAATGCCATTATTTTTAGTAGTCTTCCATTGATTTCTCAAGTTTGCCTAAGGGTAGGCTATACAAATGTCCTTCACAGCTTCCTTCTTACCTTCCTTCCTTTTCTATGGATTCTGGAGGGCTTACTCATTCACCTTCTGATTCTAGTGCAGCCGCGGTGGCCATGTCATTGAAATCTTGCATGCAGAAGTTGCTGAATGGGGTTTCCACAAAAGTTTACCCATGAGTCAAATTAGATCCTGTTTTGCTTTTGTTCTGCCACATTCTTCCTGTTTAGAATATGAAAATGAGTTTGCAGGTGCGAACATCTTGAATACATGTGTGACAAAGGCTACCAGGAAGGAGGGTGAAAACTACAGGTGGAACAGTAGAACGAGGCAGCCTGAGTCTCTGATGGCTAAACCATTGTTTTCAGTCACAAAATATTTTATTTAATTTAAAGAAACTTTGGATTACATAAATGTTACATCAAAAATATAGGAGATTCCCATATACTCCGCCCCCTCCACCTCCCATACTTTCCCACATTAACAATATCTTTCATTAGTGTGGTACAATTTGTTACAATTAGTAGCATTGCTACTAACTATGGACTATAGTTTACATTATAGTTTACCCTTTGCCCTGCACAATTTTATAGGTTTTGACAAAATGTATAATGGTCCATATCCATCTTCGCAATGTCATGCAGGACAATTCCAATGTCCCCAAAATATGCCCATGCTATACCCATTCTTTCCTCTCCCTCCCCTCAGAACCTCAGCAGTGAAATATTAGCCCTAATTTTTAAAATTTTTTTGTTAGTTGGGTTTTCTGTCCCATACAACCAAATGCAATTCTAACTATTAGAATCATAAACCAAATTCCAATACATATGTGAAATTGTTTTTAGACTTTTCTTTTCATATTGCTATTTATTCTGTTGGGGAAATATAATTAATAACAAAATCCTCTCCCAACCCAGAAAACCTCTCCACAAAGTAGAAGAGGAAGAAAAACAGGCTTATTGCTGAGTAAGCATAGAAAGAACATCACCTGCAAAGAGACTGCACAGACAGGACAGGGACCTCTCCTGTTTTCAGGTGACTAAGCAGATACAAACCATTATATGCACATTCTCAAGATATTTCAGAGGTTGAGCTAAGAATTTGGAGACCAGAACCTTCTGGAAGTTATGCTAATCTCTCCCCAGAAACTGGGAGATAGGGCACTATATTCCTTGATTATATTTCAAAAGGACAAAGAGAATTTATAACAATAGAGATTCTAAAGTAAATACTAAGAGATGGCTAGGAAGAGGAAGATTCTTTCCTATATTGAGCAGGGATAATTAAGCCCTTTCTCTTTTTAAATGTGGTTTTGCCCTGGCAATTCCTATGTCAACACCAAGTAATTTAATTCATATAGATTTAAATGTTTTTTTAATATTTAGAAAGGCATAACTGCACCGTTTTTCCTCAAATTTTTCATAAACTTTTATTTTTTAATTCAAATTTTAAATTTATTATTTTACCATGTTTCCAAAATAACCATGTTGGGATTATCATTTGGGCACGCATAGATTTTTTTTTCTAGAAAAATAGTATAAAAAACAATATTTTTTCAATTTATTAAGATTCTTTTCATGTCTTTAGTAATATTTTTAACTTTTCTTCTTATACATTTCACTTTAACTTTGTTCATCATATTTTTTTTAATTTTTGCCAAACACTGAATGAGATACCTTTTCCTATTATAACTTTCTATCTTTTTATAAGAAAGCTACAGATTTTTATCCACTGCATCTGGTTACCTTAATAAATTCATTACTTCTAATAATCTGTCAATTTATTCTCTTACTGGTAGTGAACATAATAAATGCATAGAAGGTCAGATTTCTTTCATTCTTTGCAATATCTTTATATATTTTAATAGTTCTTTATAATTTTTAAGCTCTTACCTCATTATAGTTTATAACCTCCAGAACAATGTTGAATTATTCTTAACTTGTCCTGAAATGTACAGGGAATATTCTCAGATTTATTTTACTTTAGGTAATCGCTGAGGAACCCATCCCCAGGGTGCTGTGTTTTATATCAGAAATGCATATTGACTATTATTGAATGCTTTCTTTGGTCTGATTTTGCTTCTAAAATGATCACATCTTTTTTTCTCATTGTTATTAATGGAGACAATTACATTACTAGGTTTTCTAATTTGAGACATTTTGGATTACTAAGATAATCCTAGCTGACCATAGAATGCTGTATATTTTAGTATATTTTTAGTAGAAATGTAGGATTGTACATCTATGCTTATTATTGTTATTGAATTGTGATTTCCTTTTTTTTTTTGGCTATCATTTTCTGGCTCAGTACCATGGTTTTTTAAGTCTCAGGAAATCATTTGGGTATCTTTCCATTGCTTTCTCTGGAACATTGTGCAAGATGGGCATTATCTGTTCTTTGAACATTTGGCAAAGCTTGCTCATAAACAATTTAGATGTGATGTATGGGCTTAGTTTTTCAACTTCAAGGAAAGAATTTTTATTTAGGATGTATCCTTCTAAAACCTTATCTAATAATGACTTCAGCATTGGTGCGTTGCATTTTGCCCTTTCTACTTTGCTTGGTAATTCCCAGATGAGCAAAGAAAACAAAATGATAAGATAAATATGTATTTTATGGATTAACAAAATTTGTATAAAATTGTTAGTGTTTTATGAGTTTTTGAGTTTAAGTAACAAAGG
This sequence comes from Cabassous unicinctus, assembly GCA_029593785.1. Lineage (NCBI taxonomy): Eukaryota > Metazoa > Chordata > Mammalia > Cingulata > Chlamyphoridae > Cabassous > Cabassous unicinctus. The sequence goes on from JAQZBX010026235.1 coordinate 19,517, forward strand.
CAGTCCCTTATCACACACTGGGGGTTCCCTTAAGAAGGTAATTTTAGAATTTGTGACTTCAATTAGGAACTTATAATGAAAAATCCAGGTTCTAGATTTGTATTTGTGACATTGACAATTGATATTAAAAATAGACTGATTTAATGGGAATATAATTGAGAACATCAAGGAAGTACCCTGACAAAGGAAGAAAAATTGTAAAAATCTAGAGAATGCCATATAATAGCTTACAATATTGTTCTTACGATTATAGTCATTTTCTATAAATTCCTTTTTGAAACAATAACACACCAAGGACTTGTTGCTTCCTAAAAAAAATAGACACTTATCTCCCTTTTCAGAAATACTGGGCATAAAGCCTTTCCCCCCCAAAATAACAGGCACACTCATATTTACAATGTTAAGCCTGTAGTAAACAAAACAGTGTTATTAACATGACTTCTAACAGTTTTTAGTTGAAAAATTTCTAATTTTGGCTTTATATCATGGTTATGTTTTATGGTTATATTTCATATGCCATGACCCTAATTTGACATTGTAAACCATATGTTTAGGTGATTGGAAGCAATGATAATCATAGACTTATACATCTGGGGCTTCTTTCAAGTTAAAACATATATATATATTCTTGCAAAACATATTTCCCAAACCCAAACACACATGCGCACACACACACACACACACACACACACACATTACAATGCATTGTGCATTGCTGGAAATTACCTTAAACTAGACAACCTAAAATTAGATCCGATTTCTTTTGACAAGGCTATAATCATGGTTTACATGTCTGAAAAATAACTTACCTGATCAACAGTATTTCATAATCACGATGAACAGTATTTCATAAGACAATTTAAAGTCAACATTGATCTATATAATTCGACAAAATGGACCCAAAATTATTTTAAATGACCATACAGGAATTTCAGACAGTGATTATATAAATTAATGTTTAAAATGCGCTATCATGTATACTAATGTGCATGTATAACACATACACATTTATAATAAATGTGCTCTATAACATGCCAACCTAGAAATAACAAATTAAACTGCAAGGCAATAAAGGCATTTATTTAGGGTCTTAGAATTGCAAATTCAGGGAGCACAGATTCAAGTAGCAGCCCAAATTGTGTCCCATATTGGCATTTCCAGGCAAGGATTTTTAAAGGAAGAGAAGATTAGACAAGTTGTTGGTGGCTGGTGGATATCTGGGGTCCTCTAGGTGTCCTTCAGGCTACATTGTTAGCTGCATTCGTTATTTTGTGGTTTGTTTATGGTGTCCTGATGTTCTTAGGTTTTGAGGAACTTTCTTGGGGAGGCTTTGCGGATTCTGGCAGTTGGTGACATCTGGCTGAGACCTGCCCAAGAGTAACCTCCTGAATGACCTCCCAATTCTGTTTTAAATGTCTTAGCCAGAACAGCTCTGTTTTGTTTTAGTTCTCGTAACAAACACCTCATTAACACGAATCAAATACATCATACTTTTGCCCCCAAGTCTGAGTTACTTTGTAATTCTTTAAAATACATCCAATGGAGTTTCTGACAATGCTTTTTTTTAATGAAAAAAGAAAGAGCTAGCTTCTCATACTGAAAACATTTTGGAATGTTTAAAGTTAAATATTTTTTTCTAATTGAGTCTAACATCAAGGTTATTTATTTCGTTTTGTTTGTAAATTTAAGGACTAACTGCAAAATTAAGGATACAGAAAAATCGAGTCACTTTATTATACCTTGCTGACATCATCATATTTAATTGTATGATCACTGAACAACTAAGGTATAAGTAAACAAAAATTAAGCAAAGCAGTAACTTCAAATTTTATCTTAAAATATTGCTTTAAAACAGCCACTATCTACACTGCTCTTTTAAATTGTGTGGAAAAACCGATGTCAAAGATCCTTTACTTATCGCACCTCACATTCTACAAAGTTGTCTCATTTGAGCTCACAGTTTCCTGAGGTAGATATTCTTTTCCTCAGACGCATTTTAAAATTAATAAATATGAGGCTTAGAGAGCCCTATGATCATTAAATAATAGATCTGGGTTTCTTAATGAAAGCCTTCTTATTTCAAAAATCAGTTTGTGTGTGTGTGTGTGTGTGTGTGTGTGTGTGTGTGTGTGTGTTTACCACTAGATCTTTTATGATTCTCAGAAAGGTTCATTAATTCCTTCACATCTCTAAAGTTGGTGAGAATTAAGAGGATGCTCATCAAATAGGCAAAGCTCTTTGGATACATCTTTTTCTGAGTTGTCTACATAGAAAATTTGGCTACATAAGATTCCTTTGAAGAGAAGTTTTACACTCAGGAGGTTGCTTGAAGAATTTCAAGGCTTGGTTTTAAAAATCATGTCGGAGAGGAGCAGGTGGAGCTCAGTGGTTGAGCGCCAGCTTCCCTCATACGTGGTTCCGGGTTCAATCCCTGGCCCCAGGACCTACAAACTCATGCTGGAGAAAGAGGGAGGGAGTTGACTCCTTTTCGTTGCTCACCGTGAGATTCTCATCAGTCCTGCTCCGGCTGCCCGAATCCAGGGGGACCACCTTGCAGGGGGTTTTAAACCAGGCTACGCCACGTGACAAGAACCGCTCCATTTCCGTGAGTCACGCCTTTTGATGGAGTGACTGGAAGGTAAAACCTTACAGTGTGTTCAGGTAAGGCCCGCACCTAGAGTCCAGGCACCGCTCACGCAGAACAGAAGGTGAAATTTGGAATTCGCAACTGCTGGGGCCTGCGTTCGGTTTCAGGCTGCCCCAGGGAGAAGGGAGGCACTCCATCTGGCTGATTCCCAGAGCCGGTTCAGCTGTGAGTTAGCAGCAGCTGAGAATGCTGGCAGCCAGGCCACTTCCCGCGTTCCTGAAGGGGGAACCCGAAATGGCACATGGGGGTCTCATGGCACGCTGCGTCCTCCACCGCGGACCCAGAGAGCTGTGGTTAGAAGAACCCGCCCACTCGTTGGCTGTGTCCCGGTGCAAGGAGGCGGGAAGTTCATTCAGGACTTCTGGGTTTAGACTGGAAAGTATTAACAGATGGTGGATTTAATCTCTTCCATTGACTTTATAACCTTTTAATTTGCAAGAATTTGTCAGTCATGTGTACAAATTTTTTTCCAATTTCTGTCATATTTCAAAAATTTTTGTGTTGATTATTGACCTTAAAATTTAAAAATAGTCAAATCTATTTATTTTTCTAGATTTCTTGCATTGATGTGCACTTAGTCACTCTCGCACTGCAGAAAATTTTGGCCTTAATTGTTGACATTTTGAAAATTACCCTTTCATATTTAGCTCTTTAATTTAGCAGAAATGTATTCTGTTGTATGATGTGAGCCTATATATTCTCAAAATTGGGCTCATATCATGAGAATTTGATCCTGGGACAGTGGGGTGCTCAAAAATAAGATGTTAAATGAGAGAATTCTCAGGTGCTTGCCATGTGCCTCTCATGTATCATGAGCAAAGTAAAGAAGGGAAAACAGAAAGAAGAGAGGAGTTTCCCCATTTTTTGTTGCTTTTCAGGAAGAAAGGAGTACTCCTCTGGCCTTTTATTCCCCTTTGCTGTCATTCTTCAACCAGCCACCTCCTCTCTGTCATCAGATTCTCCCTCCCAATCCTGCAGTTCAGCTCCCGATCCTCAAATGACATTTTAGTTTCCTTTCATTAAGCAGCACTAAATGATTTGTTGGCCGACGGTTTGAGAAGCCCCGACAATTGTCCACTTTGTGGGGTAATGAAACTAGCCAGAGGAGTGAAAATCATTTTTGGTAGGGTGATACAGGTTTTCTAAAAGCAAAGTCATTTTCTTAGTCTTCTCAGACTTCTTAGTAAGTCAGGTGGTCTGGCTGGAAGAATGACTGTGAAGTGTTTTGGTTTCTAATTGTCCCTCACAAAGCTGAAGTTACAGCAGTTTCTTTGTCAAGTCCATTCACACGTTCATTCTTATTCTTCTAACTATTCATTGTCTTTCCAGAAAAAAAATGTAATTAAGCAGTTATTAAGTGTCAAATTAGTTATTAGCTATTGGGGCAAGGAAGATGAGTAAAATCCAGCCTCTGCCATTGAAAATCTCTAAGTCTATGAAAGGTTCAAACGTATAGGCAGATTATGATTATTCTGTGGTAAAGGTGGTGATAGACACATGGCTGGTTTGTTAAGAGAATGCATGGAGGGACAGCTCCACCAGACTGGTGGACATAGCTGTCAGGGGGAGGCTTCCAAAGAGAAAGTGTGCTCACTCGAAACCAAGAGAAAAGAGAAAAGCAGTTGGTGGGAAGGAGAGCGCATGAGGAAGACGTACTTCCTTCCAATTTTTAACTCACCGTAAGGCCAGCGCATCCTCTGAGATTCATTGGGAGTATTCCCAAGTAAAGAACTCTGGTGAGCAAGTCAGAACACCTGGCTTCTGGAACATGTTAGCTTTGTGACTCAACTGGGGTCCTTGGGTCTCAAGGTCTGAGCCAGTTAAAGTGGGGCTCATTAGAGTTTGCATGCTATAAAATAGAATCACGCCTCTTTCAAAGGTAATAAAAGATTACTGCTCATTTTGGCTGATACATTTGGAAGAATTTAAAATATGATGTGATAGCTTTAAAGTTTGTAGGTACTGTAAACAAGTTTGTAAACTTGAACCAAAGGAAGTCCTGGTTTTTCTGTAGTTTTACAGAAAACTTGAATTAATATGAATTAATATGAATTTTTCTCTCTTTCTGAGGAAATATTTCTAGGCAGTTATCAAATTTCTACCTTGAGGTTTGTGATATTAACAAATGAATAATTTAAATGAAATCACTTATGGGACTTGAGATATGAAAAAAATTTTAAATCAAGTTAATAGTTGGCCAAAAAACTCAGTGTTTGTTTGTGGATAAATTCAGCCAGCTAAGCTGCTCCTTTGTATATTTCGTATGCCCATGTTCCTATCTCAAATCACTTGTAAGAAAATCTGATTTTTATTACATTCAACCTCTTACCAATGAGTACAATGATGCACCAGGCTTGGAGTAAGAGGCGTAGGTCCTTTGAAAAGAATGACATTCTCTGATGTTTTTGAGATTCGATATATTCTTGTCACCCTGGCTGAGAAATGACCTTTTTCACGTTCTTTGTAGTAGCTTCAAGAGGTATTTGATTCTTTAAAATTGAACGAATGGAAGCAGGAGCAAAAACATTCTCTTGCTCTCTCTGGTATTTCACTTTGAGTTTCTTTGACTTCTTTCCAAACATGTTATTCAAGCTATTCAAATTGAGGTCAAATTAATGTCTGGAAGCCCATCCAATCAGAGAGCTGGAAGGAGTCTCTAAAGGTCATCTGTCTAACACGCCAATGTCGGTTAAGCCACACTTGGGCCATCTGCAAACGGCTGATTTCTAACCTGTTTCACCTAAAGTTCATATGGAAAGATCCCATTTAATTACTATTTTGAAAGATATCTACAGAGTGTACATATGTGTGTGTATTATATACACATGATGGTTAGGCTATTGTGTCAACTCTGCTAGGTAATTGTGCCCAGCTGTTTGGACAGGTAAGCACTGGGCTAATTGTAATACAAGGACATTTATGGACTTTGGTCACCAGTGAGTTTACTGCATGGATGGCTGATTACATCTACATCAACCAGAGAGATTGCCATCAGCAATGAGTGACACTTTATCAAATCAGTTGAACTCCTTAAAAGGGGAAGTGATTTCAGCATTCAGAGAGAATTTCCCAGCTGGTCTTTGGACAGCCAACATCTCCTGGAAACTCATCAAGGACCTTCCTTGAACTTTCATCACAGCCCCTGGTTTGCAGCCTGCCTGCGGAGCCTGGACTTGTGCATCCCCATGGTCACGTGAGAGACTCTTATAAAATCTCGTATTATTGACAGATACCTCCTGTTGATTCTGTTTCCCTAGAAAACCCTGGCTAATATGTATGCATATAATATATATGTAATGTATATATCATAAAAGGTTCATAATACATAGAGAAAGAGAATTTTATCCTCCATCTACCCAGAACTGGTCACATATAATTTCCTTTCCTAGCATTTTCTTTAATGAATTTGGATTCATCTTTGTTCCCAGTGCCACCCCATTTTCACATTCATCTCCAGTTTCTTAGTGGAGGTTTCTTAGCAATTTGGCTTATACAACAGGTCTTCCTTCTAGAGTGTGGCCAAGTGGAAACCACAGTTGGTTGGAAACCAGGCAGTCTGTTTGCACCTCAGTCTTTTTCTTGGCTTTGTCAGAAATGACCATAATCTTAGGCAAATCATTCAACTTAGATTCATAAGCCAAGACCCATGGGGTTCACCCTGAAAGCTATACTGTCTAACTTCTCATACAAACAGGAGTCACTTGCTTTTATTTTTCTCATCTGCAGCATAACTATAATACAGACAATAATGGAAATATTGCAGGTTTGGTTCTAGACCATTGCAATAAAGCAAATATCACAATAAAGCCAGTCACACAAGTTTTTTGGTTTCCCAGTGCATGTAAAAGTCATGTTTACACTATAGTGTATTAAGAGTGCAATAGCATTATGTCTAAAATTTCAACATATATACCTCAATTAAAATTTGACACAGAGACACGAAGTGAGCACATGCTGCTGGAAAAATGGTGCCGACAGAACTGCTGGATACAGAGTTGCCACAAACCTTCAATTTGTAAAAAGCACAATAAAGCAAAGCACAATAAAACAAGGTATGCCTGTAATTGTATTTGCTTCACAGGGATGCTGGGAGACTGGAAGGACACACTGCATGCAGAGCATGCAGAGAAAAACCGAGCACATAGCCAGGATTCCATCTATTGTAGATCCTGCCGTGCAGTGAGCTTGACCATTGGGGGATACAGGGTATGGATGACCATGGAAGCTGTGGGCACCAGTGGGCATCAAGGCAGAATGCATAGAATGAGGAAAGACTCCTCAACTGCATCAGAATATTAGCCGCTAGCTACATGTGGGTACTTAAATTTAACTGAAACAAAAAATTCAGTTCCTACCTCCAGCCACCAGACAGTGGAGATATAGAAGACTTTCCTCAGCACAGACTGTTCTACTGAGAAGCAGTTGTCTAGAATAAAACCCTAAGAAATCTATCCAATTAAGACATCATAGCAGCCATGGCTAATGTTTACTGAGCATTTACCTTGTCGTGGACTGTGCGAAGAACTTTACAAAAATTGCCTCCATTGTTTCCTACCAACATTCTGTGAAACGGTTATCATTATTATCCACATTTTACATCTGAGGAAACTAATTCCACAGTTTGAAGGATGACCCAAGGTCACAGATCAAGGAAGGATCCAGGAAGCCATAGACTCAAATCTAGATTTGATTCCAGATTACCAGTTCTTTCTCATTTCATCTCCTCTGACCTATTGCACAGGGCAAATTCAAGAGCTATCGAAGCAGCACTGTTCAGATTAAGCAAACTATCCATATGTGCTAAGCAAACTTTTTAGTTCTGAAATTTCATTTCTTATCTGTGGTGATAGAGAATGATAAAGAGATGCGTATTTGTGAATATTTTTAACTTTTCTAATCTTCCGCAGTCAAAAGAATGCAGTTAAATAATTTATCCATTAGGGTATGTTATTTAGTGCCTGACCTGGGAGTCCAACCATCTATTTGGTTTTTGGGTGACACTGCAGAAATTAGACCCAGTTTTCTGAATTTTAATTCAGAACTTAAAATCTCCCTTGTTACCCTGATATGCTTAGAGTATTGCCTTAATTTATAAAACCTGTGGTCAAACATTTCCTGCACACAGTTTGGATTGGGCACAAATCACTGCTTGTACTTTTTCTACCTGAAAAGGAAACTTTGATGCAACAGCCACCTGCTCCTGGCCCCTCTTTTTGCTTTGTCTCCTATTTTGCATTATGTTAATAGTCAAAAATGTTTAATGTTTTTGCTTACTGATGTTTTGACCATGCTTTAGATCTTCTATCATCAATCACGGTAGATGATAAAATTATCACAATCAAACCCAATTGTGGCCACTGGAAGCAAAAACTTTCTTTTCAAGTGTTCAGTGATTTCAGGAGTCATAATAGCTCCTTTCCAAGAATATGCTTCCCCTATTTCTGCAATTTGCTGGATGATTGGCACATGCCGTTCTCTTTCTCCTTATGTACCTTTCCATTCATTTTTCTTAAGTGACATTTTGATGATATGTGTGACTCATGTGCTGCTAATAATAACTTCTATATTCAATTCAATTGTGCCTTCATGTACTTACATAAACACTGAAGTGCTAGTATTTGTATAAAAATGGTTCTACAGAATTATCTGTGAACTTCAAGCATTGCCATTTCATTCTAGAACTAAAAATGTTACCATTTGCTTATTTCTGTCATCCCATCAATCATACTCTGAGCTATCATTTCAGGAAAAGAGAGAAAAATGGTCTTCGGAAAAAACGAAGCAAAGCACCATCTATACCTCAATAAAACCATGACAAAAGCCACATGCATCAGGATTAATTACAGAAGAGATGCACCATTTATTTTCATGGGAAACATAAAATACCAAGAAAATTACTGTTGAAAATACTAGAATGATTTGTAGCATTCTTATTTCCACTGTATATATTTAACATGTGCCTCTTGACTAACAGATATCAGTTTTTAAGCAAAAGGCTATACAGTTGCTTTTCCAGTGTGTATATTTCAAGAAATCTAAACATCTGAAAAATGTAGAGCATCTTTGTAATCTTGATGCTATTATACACTATTTTGCATTAATTTAAAAATTCTGACTCTTTGCAACTGAATATGAAATTTGAAATAGAATTTTCAGGTTCCCTTTGGGACTTTATGTTTCCAACAATTGAACAACTGTTCTAAAGCCACTCCACTGTTAACCTTCAAAAATACGTAAAATAAGATTGAGTTGTTAAGCAGCATATTTAAAATATATGAAATGAGATTTATACGTTAAATAAATTTAAAAATGTATATTTATATTCTACATGTGCCTTGCACTATTAAAGGCCTTATAAAAACTCAGAAAGTGTTAGTCCTGACCAATAGATTCAATGAGTTTGCACTCCAGCCGTAAGTAGAGGAAAGATTAAATTTAAATTGTGTAAGGAAATAATGCACAAACTACTTTATAAGTTACCATTGCTATTATTAGCATCAATGAGAGTCATCTGAGAAGGATTTTTGGAAGAGATAGGGCTTAATATGGTCCTTGAAGAATTGGTAAGGTTTGGATAAAAGTGTACAAAAGTTCAAAAGAAAATTATTGCTAGGGACAAATAGTTATTTAGAACATCTATTAACTTAGAAAATCTTAAAATATCATAGTATGCATATTTTAAACAAAATTATGGTTATACGAATTGGATCACTAATGTATACAAGCCATGGGAAATTCATTTCATTCTTACTGCATATTGAATTCCAACTGAAGTAAATTCATGTAATTCACAATAATATGATAGCAAACACTAAAACAAATTTTCTGGGAAGAAATATTTATATTATTCTGTCTATATTATCTGATCACAAACATTTTAATACATAAAATGATATGGACCCAAATTATTTTTATGTCATCCATA
>JAQZBX010026236.1:0-29070 GCA_029593785.1 Cabassous unicinctus
AGGAAGATTGATGAATAGAAACTATAGAATTCAGTCTTTCCATCAAAACAACTATTATATAGGTAAGCACTCTCTGAAATGACTAGTTTGAAACTCTGGAGACCAAAAGAATACTTTATGGCATCCATAGAAGAGAATGAGGAAAAGGCTGATAAATTATGGCAAAATCCAGGAATTGCTCTCTCTTCACAGTAGTAACTGGTGCCCATCCCACACACTCACAGAAGGTTGCATTGGGATCTGGCATTGGCAAGCTCAATGATGACTGAAAGAGAAATAAAAAATCTCTTCCACAAGCCCAGAGGTGGTCGTGGCAGATTACTGATCAAGGTTTTTATTAGCAGTTTCAGATTTTGGGGTCCCAGCTCTCAGGAGGGCAATTGTTCCAAGGTGCTCTGGACAAAGGCTGTGGTGGAGGAGAATTAAAGACATTGTCTGTTCCCAGGCCTTCAGGGGGACAATTAGCTGAATGGTAGCATTTTCTTGGAAGGTCAAGAAAGCTCAGCTTTGTGGAGCCATGAAAGAATTTTCTAGTGCCCTTCCTGTTACCTTCGCTGGCCTGTGCCCCCTGTGTGGCCCCAAAGTCTTGTTTTGTCTGGGAAAGACTGATGTGAGAATCTCCTCAAGGGCATGCCCCTCATTCCTGAAATTTCCCAGCTAGTTGAAAGCAGCTTGAGATAACAAAATGAATATTAGAAACTATAGAGGCAGAAAGTCTGAAGAAGAGGCTTTCCGGCTTTAAATACTCCATAGAGAGAGTTCTTTCTTCTGGGAAATAGACGGGACATTCAACTCCTTTAAAAGGTTATTTAACTCCAAAACAACTAAGAGGCACAGTTCCAGGACAAGACACAAACCTAGAAAGCACAGGGAAGTCCATGAATACTCCATTTGCCTTGGATAGTCCTTATGGTTAGGAGAGCTGAAGCTCAAGAAAATCTCTTCCTTATCACCAGCTTGTTACAAAATCAAGAAACAGATATTTCAGGGAACATTTCTCATGGTAATATTTTAAAATGTGAAAATAAACATTGTGCACACAAAACCACACAAGACAAACACAGAAACAGGAAATGATGGCCAATCCAAAGAAGATGATAAAAATCTAGAAAATACCAACGAAAAAGACCAGAATGTGGATCTACCAAACAAAGACTTTAAAAAAAAATCTTAAAATCTCAAGGATATGAAGGAAATTCAGAGAAAGAACAAAAGGATATCAGGAAATCAATGAATGAGCAATATAAGAATTTAGTAAAGAGGTAGCTATTTTTAAAAGGAATCAAACAGAACTCCTATAGTTAAAGACCACAGTTTCTAAAATGAAAAATGGCAAAGAGGTTTTTTTTCTTAAGATTTATTTCTTTACTTTATTTTTAATTTATCCGTCCCTCCCCCAGATGATTCTCTCATCTGTCTGTTCATTCTTTGCTTGCCTTCTCCAGGAGGAACTGAGAATCAAACCCAGAACTTCCCACATGGGAGGTGGGTTCCCAATGGTCTGAGCCACATCCACTCCCTGTGAGCTGTAATGTCTGCTGGCTTGTGGCATCTGATTGTTTAAGCATCAGCATGTAGTGGCAGGCCCAGCATCTACCTTGCTGTGGTGGGGTGCTGCATTGTATTAGTTAGCTAAAGGGGTGCTGATGCAAGGTACCAGAAATCTGTTAGTAAAGGGTATTTATTTGGGGTGAAGCCCACATTCACAAGGTCATAGAGCATAAGTCAATTCCCTCACCAAATCTTTGCCACGTGTTGGAGCAAGATGGCTGCCAGTTTCTGCTGGGTTCAGCGTTCCTCTTCCTCCTAAGGCTCCATGGTCCCAGCTCTTTCCTTTCTCAGCTGCAGGTTAGCATAAGGCTTTTCTCTCTCATAAGGGCTCTTTTCTTTCTGGGTTCAGCTGTTCTGCTCCCTTCACAAGGTCAGCTGTACACTATCAGGCTCATTCTCTTTCCAGGGCCTCAGCCTTATCTAATGGAGCCTTCTCTCTTTCCTCATGTATCTGCTTCTCTGTGTATTTACTGGGGCTCCAGCATCTAAACTCCAACTCTTCTCTCTGTCTTGTCACTTTCTCTGTGAGTCCCCACCCATACAGGGGGTGAGGAATCGATGTCCTACTGACATAGCTAAATCAAACCTTAATATCAATTTAATCAAGCAAAAATGAAACTTCTGAATTTAACACATTCTAATATGCACAGAGGAACAAACCAGTTTACACACATAATCCAATATTTATTTTTGGAATTCACAAATATTATCAAGCTGCCACAGGCATGTAGCTCATTGCAGCAGGTGCAGGCATCTGCTTCTCTGCAGCAGATGTGGGCATCTGCTCATCTTCTTTAGGAGGTACTGAGACCCAAACCCAGGACCTCCCATGTGGTAGTTGGGCCATCAACTGGTTGAGCCACATCTGCTTCCCTCAGGAGGGTTTTAACAGCAAATTGGAGCTTGCAGAAGAATCAGTGAATTTGAAGATAAGACACCTGACATGAGGCAGGCTGAGCAGCAGAATGAAAAAAGAAATATAAAAAGCCAAAATAATATCACTACACTGCTGTCATATCCCTTCAGTATGCAACTACACACTTTCACCTTACCACAGAATATGTCCACATGTGTGTTGGCTCACAGCCTTCTTCTCCCTTTCTCTTTCCTGTAAATCTATCTTCCAGACATAGCTCTCTGTGTTTGCTCAATTTGCTTAATTCATGTCAGTGAGGTCATATACTGTTCCTCCTTCAATGACTGGCTTGCTTCACTCAACATAAGGTCCTCAAGATTCACCCATGTTATCCCATGTGTTAGCACCGTATTCCTTCTTACAGCTGAGTAATATTCCATTGTATGTATGTACCACATTTTGTTTATCCATTCATCTGTTGTTGAACATTGGGATGATTCCAACTTTTGGGAATAGTGAATAGTACTGCTATGAACATTGGTGTGCATATATCTATTCGTGTCTTTGCTTTCAATTCTTCCTGGTATATACCCCGAAGTGAAATTGCTGGATCATATGGAGGTTCTACATTTAGTTTTTTGAGGAACTGCCAAAGTGTCCACCACAATGACTGGACCATTTTACATTCCCACCAGCAGTGGATGAGGGTTCCCTTTCCTCTACATCCTCTCCAACACATATAGTGCTCTTTTTTTTCAATAGCTGCCAGTCTAATAGGTGTAAGATGGTATTTCATTGTAGTTTTGATTTGCATTTCCCTAATGGCTAGTGATGTGAGCATCTTTTCATGTGCTTTTTAGCCATTTGTATTTGTTCCTTGGAGAAATATCTTTTCAAGTGCCCATATTATTGGGTTGGGTGGTACAGGTTTGATAGGTGGGTAGATTGGGGAGGGTGGGTTGGAAGGTTCAGGGAACTGTGGTGAGGTTTGGGAGAAGGAATAGGTGAACACTGGGGATTTGTGGTATGTGGTTGAAAAGACAAAGTTGGGAATGCTTTTATGGCAATATGACAAGGAAGGGTTGCTGATTTACGGTGTTGGATAGGAGGGAATTTGGCACAGGGTGCACCTGGAGCAGGATTTTAGGGAGTGTGTGAGTGTTCATTTTGTCCTAATGTGTTGTATTGTGGGCAGGGACCCACAAAATGAGCGAGAAGGAGTTGGACTTCCATCCTCAGGAGGACCGATTTTTTCACAAATAGAGAGGTGGGAGTCTCTCAAGAGCATGGGCACCTCCTAATAGGAGAGGACAAATGAGTGTGTCAAGACCTCAGTGTTGTTGCATGTAACTATGAATCTTGTCATCCAATGAGTCAAGTCTGGGGGTTACCATGGGCCCCAAGGGGAGAGGGAGGAAGGAATAGAATAGGTCCAACAGGCAGTATTTAGTGGGCAATGCAAGTGTTCTACCTGATCTTACAATTATGGAGACAGGCCATGTTAAATATCATCAAAATTTATAGAAGTGTATGGTTTAAAGTGTAAACCATAATGTAAACCATTGACCATGTTTAGTAGCTATGTTTTACTGTTTGTATTTCAGTTATAACAAAGGTACCATCCACATATAAAAAGGTATTAATATGGAAAGGATGAAAAGGGGAGGATGTTCGGTATATGAACGTCCCTTGTATTCTGTATGTGACTTTACAGTGACCTAAAATTTCTTTGAAAACAAAATGAAAAATAGTAAGACTCTGGGGAATAAATAGAAGAAAATGTGACTATACAGACAGGACACCAGATATTATAGTGATGAAAGGCAAAATTTCCAAAAAAATTTTTTGAATATTTTTCATAAATTTTTAATAACCCAATCTTTTAATTTTATTTTATTTTAGTTTTTTATAAAATTTTTTATGCATTTTATTTCTAATATTGAAACCTATCATTATTATTTCATTTTCCTAGTAATTGTATTTGGCTATTTTAATGGCTTCATTTTTTAGAAGCTTTGGATCACAAAAGGATTACAACTGAGGCAGGGGAGAATCATTGTGTGGGGTGTCAGTGATGGGGGATACGTGGAAGGAAGTTTACCTGGGCATACATAGAAGGTATATAAATATGTTCAGATGTTCACAGTAGGTGGAGACTCACACAATGACCTAGAGAATATTGAATTCCCATCCTGGAAAGATCTGCCACATTCTCTAATGGAGCAGCAAAAGTCCCCCAAGTGCAGGGGCAATGATTGAAGAAGGAAGATGATCCACTCATGGGCCATTGATATTGACGACTAGGCTTATGAGCCTTTGCTCTTGAAATTGAAACTTAGCCTATTGTTATGGGATGCATAAAAGTTGCCTCTTGAGAGCCTCCTTGTTGCTCAAATGTGGCCTCTCTCAGCCAAACTCAGCATACAAATGCTTTACCTTCAACCCCACAGTATGTGACATGACTCCCGGGGATGAGCCTCCCTGGCACCATGCGATTACTAACAAGCACCAACTAGCAATTCAATTGGAGAAAGACTTTGAATAAATGGGAGTAAAGGTAAAGAAAACTGAGTTTAAGGCTAAGAGACTTCAAAGAGAAGAGGCTAAGAGAGTTCATCCTAGAGGTAACACTTGTGAACATCTCAGCAGGATCTCATAGATTACCAAAGTGGATACTATTTCAAATTTTGAAGCTCTTGAGGCTCTGGAGAAACCCAAGTCCTATGGTCAGGGCAGATAGCTCCAGAGCTAGGTGCCTTGCCAGTGGGCCCTACTTTGGAGTTTGTTCTCCTGAGAGTGACAGAGTTGGACTCAATGATGTCTTCCCTACACGTGGCTCATCTGTCCCTTCTATTTAAACCTATACTTGGTGCTGGAATTTGTAGGTGTACATCCAAGAGACTTGAGTCTTTGGACTGTCCATGTGTGAGCTGGGCCCAGAACCTTAGCAGAGTTGCAACACCTACTCTACAGATCACTGGACTCACCCAGGACAACTAACAAAGAGATTATGTTGGACAACCAACTGCAGGCAAGATAGTCCCATCCATCTTCCCCATGGGATATAAGCCCCCTCTGCATTAGAGGTGGTGTGGACATCACCATCACAGAATCCTCAGGATTGGGGAAAGAGCTATGGACTAGTGTTCTACTATAGACATATTGTGATTCTAGCAATGGAAGAAATTACAACATTGATGTGGAGCCAGTGGCCACTGGAGGCTCTGGAGGCAAGGAAAGGGAAACACAGCTGTAAGATAGGGGCTTTTTCAGGACTTGGGAATCATCCTGAATGATATTGCAATAACAGATATAGGCCATTTCATATCATCACATAACATGCAGAACTGAGAGAGTATAGACTGAAATGTGAACTATGGTCCATACTGAATGGCAAAGCACCACAATGCATTTATCAACTGCAATGAATGTGCCACACTAATGAAGAATGTTTGTGTGGGAGTGTGTGGGAGTTGTGTGGAGTGGGCATATGGGAATCCCTACAATTTTTGTGTAACATTTATGTAATCTAAGTATCTTTTAAAAAATAAAAATAAAATTATTATTAAAAAAAAAGCCAAAATAGCCTAAGATACCTCTGGAACAGCATCAATGCATACCAATATACACTTTATGGGAGTCCCAGAAGAAGAAGAAAAACAGAAATGGTGTTAAGGAATATTCAAAGAAATCATGACAGAGAACTTCCCAAAGTTAGCGAAAGACATGAAATATTCACATCCAAGGAGGCTGGAGAAAATCAAACAGGATAAAAATGAAGGAAAATGCACCCCCATCATATACCGATAACACTGTCAAACGCAAAGGATAAGAAGTGATTTCTGAAAGTTGGAAGAGAAAAGCAAAATATTACATATAAGGGAGTACAATTTAGATTGAGTGCCAATTTCTCATGGCATAACCATGGAGGCAAGAAGGCACTGAGTTGAAATACATAAAGTGCTGAAAGTAAATGACAACTAAGATTTTATACCTGCTGAGACTTTCTTTCAAAAATGAAGGAGAGATTAAGACATCCCCAGATGAACAAAAGCTGAAGGAGTTCATCATCCCTAGACCAGCTCTACATGCTCGCTAAAGAGAGATCTTCAGGGTGAAAGGAAAGGACTCCAGAGAGTGGCTCAAAGCAGTATAAAGAAATAAAAACCTCCAGTAGAGGGAAACATTTGGGTAATTATAAATACCAGTATTGCTGTATTGTATTGTTTGGTATGTAACTATATTTCTCACTTCTTACTAGTATTAAAGTGCAAATGCATAAAAAATTAATAATAAATCATATAAAATTGTATGATTTTGAACATACAATATACAAAGTGATTAGTGGTAACAATTCCAAAAGAGGTTGAGGGATAAGAAAAATATATGTGTATGCTATTGAATTCAATTTGGTATCAAGCCAAATATGATTGATATATGTTTAAATTGTTAAATTTAAACCCCATGGTAACCACAAGAAAAATGAATGAAAAATATATCCAAATTGAAAAACAGAAGGTACTCAATATGATTTGACAAAAATTCAAATAATCACATAGCTAAGTATTAACAGAAAATTTAGGAACAAAAAAGTTGTAATACTTACAAAAGCAAATTAATAAAATGGCAGAAGAATGTCTGCATTATCAGTAATGACTTTAAATGTAAATGGATAAAGTCTATCCAGTCAAAAGGCAGAGATCGGCATAGTAGATTAAAAAGCACGATCCAATTATCTGCTGTCTGCAAGAGTATGGTGAAAGTGGAAGGATGGAAAAATATATACCATGCAAGTAGTCGCCAAAGGAGAGCTTGGGTATCTATATTAATATCAGATAAAATAGACTTTCAGTCAGAAACAATTACACTCTTGTCATTATATACTGATAAAGGGGACAATTCAACAAGAAGGTGTAACAATTATAAATATATATGCACATAACAGCAGAGTTCCAAAATATAAAAAGCAAATACTGACAGATTTGGAAGGAATAATCTAAACCAACAAGACCTAACAGACCAATACAGAACACGTCATCAAACAGCAACAGAATCTACATTTTCCTTGAGTTCACATGGATCATTCTCCAAGATAGACCATGTGATAGTACACAAAACAAATCTTCATAAATTCAGAAATATTGCAATCATACAAATTATCTTCTCTGACTGAAACAAAATGAAGATAGAAATCAGGACCAGAAGAAGAAATGGAAAATTCACAAATACATGAAAATTAAGCAGCATAATCTTTAAAAATAATGGTTTAGAGAGTGTTATATGTTCCCCGTTACAAGATTTGCAATGATTAATAGGTCATAAGGCTATTCCTACATGCGCGGAGGCAGCTCATCTCCTCCCGAGAATGAACAAAAGATTCATATCACAGTGGGAGTGGAGCAGATAAGGACCTTCACCCCTTTTGGCTCAGGCATCAACAACCCCTCCAACATTCCAAGAACACCCCACCTCCTAGCCCATTACCCCCAAGCCATATATGGGAAGAATTTTCTTTTACAGCCCTTTATTGGCCTTAGGCTGTACTCAGTCTCTAAACCCCTGCCCAGTGAACATGTTTCCTTGCCTATTGATATACTGTATAAAGTCATATCCACCACCTTCCACAGGTGGGCTGAAGTCTCTCTTCAGACCCCCTGTGCTGGGAGATCTTCTCAGTAAACTTCCTGCCTGCAATCATCAGACTCCGCATCCCAATGAGCACCCCCTTTTTCTCCAACATGTGCCAAAAAAAGTGGGTCTGGGGATGCTGAGACTGACTGATTTGTGAGGAATCTCCACCATGGAGCTGCCAAGAGCATCCATCCAATACCAGACACTGAATTATAGCTGCTGGGTTTTTCAAGGATTTCTCTGCCAGAGGATCCTGCTCTCTTTCTCTCTCCTTTTTCCCTTGTCCAGGACAACCCAATGAAATCTGAAAATCCTAGTGCTAGTCCAGTGATCCTCACTGACCCTGGGGGCCACAACAGGCGAGAGTCCCATATCTTTGTGGGAAGAGACCCCTTGGCCCCAGAGATGTCTGGCTCAAAGTGTGGTCTCCTGTTTCCTTGAAGATTTCTGACTGATTCGGGGACACATGCCTTACTCAGAATCTCTCCCTATTTTAAGAATCCTTAGTCTCACTGCCATCTAAAATTGGGAATTTGACTTCAATGTCCCCAAAAACCACACCTCTTGGCTGTGTCCTTCACAACCTCAAAACGCTGTACCTGAAAGAAACATTAGACCCCCAAAATTCATTTTCTGTTCGACCTCTGTGTGGCCGCAACACAAATTGGACAATGAAAGTCAATGGCTGGAGAATGGTACTTTTGATTTCCAATATCTCTGAGACTTAGAGAATTTCATCCAGCGCAACAGCAAGTAGTCAGAAATTCCTTATGTTCAGGCTTTTTTTTCCCTTTGTAATCATCCCTCCCACTGTCAATCCTGTTATTACCAAATTCTTCTTTTACACCAAAAACCTCCTCAAAAGCTTTCTTCTTCCTCTCCTTCCTCCCCCTCCTCCTCATCACCACCTTCTGCCCCAACTTTCTCCCCTCCTCATACTGAAACTGAATTGATTTCAGAAACTGAATTGATACATATTAGAAAACCTGTCAGAAGCCACCTCAATCTGTACATTAAAGTGGTGATAGGGAGAAGATAACATTGATTCCATTGGGAATTTTAGGCTTTCAGAAAATAATAAGGAAAGTAGTTTTTCCTGCACTGCTAAAATAAAATACCAATTAATTAATCTAATTATTGTAATTGTATGCTGTAAGAAATTTGCTTTGAGACAGTTCCCAAAATCCTTTTAGTAACTTATGTATGTAGGGTGTATAGGAGGCGTGTTTATTGTTAAAGAAAAAGACAGAAATTTTGTCTTAAGATAAAACAACTGCTTATAAAGAAACATTAAAATATAAAACAAAATCTGAATGAAAAGTGCAGAAGGGATATGAAAAAATAATTTTTTTAATTTAAGTTGAGTAAAATTTATTGAGTCTATATGTAAAGTTTTAAAAGGTGTAATATGAAATAGTATACTGATGCAAATTTTAAGCTTTGTTCTTCCTCTGTTAAAATAACAAAGTTCTTTAAATCAGTCATCTATTTCAGGAAAAGTTTGCAAAAAGTGTTTCTCCTGATTAATCAGTATACAAAAGAAAAATCTCTTTTATCAAAATAGCTTCTTATACTTTAAACTTATTATTTCCTTGGCTCTTTAAGAAAAATAAATCTTATCACTTTTGAAAGAATGCAATGTTTTTATTAATCAGCCAAAGAGGCAAAGGGGTGTTCATGCAAAATACCAGAAACCTATTGACTTATACAACGGGTATTTATTTGGGGTAGAAGCTTACAATTATCAGTACATAAAGCATAAGTTACTTCGCTCACCAAAGTTTGTTGTCACATGTTGGAGCAAAAAGGCTGCTGATGTCTGCCAAGAGTTCAGGTTTCTTGGGTTCCTCTCTTCCTGGGGCTTGCTTCTCTCCATGCTCAAGCTAGCTTCTCTACACAAGGTGAGTTTTAGACTATCAGGCAAGCAGCTTGTCTCTTTTCTGGGGCCTTCTCTCCTCCTCACAACCAAGCTCCTGTGTGTGCTTACTTCCCTGGGCTCCAGCATTAAAACTCCAAACTCCCTTCTCTGCAGTGTGGTTTCTCTGTGTGTTTCCACCCACCAAAAGGGCAGGGATGCAATGTCCTACTGACATGGCCCTATCAAAGCCTTAATCATTATTTAATCAAGTAAAAGTAAAACTTCTGAATCCAATACACTCTAATACACCCAGAGGAAAAGACCAGGTTACAAACATAATCCAATATATGTTTTTGGAATTCATCAATAATATCAAACTGCTACAATGCTCAAGCCTGTGATCTCGAGTCAGATCCTGAAAAAATATCTCTCACCTTGGGAAAAAGTGAAATAATAGAATAGTTGAGTTCATTTCATGTATTATAAGTTGAACAGAAAGTGTTTAAAAGTGTTATGAAATTAAAAGAGATTCTTTATCCCTCTGTTAAAGTTGTATCAGTAAAATACTCATATGAATACTTAATGAGTGTGTAAAATTCCTGGAAACGTATAAATGTTTTGGCACAATATTAGATAAAGTATTTTGTTGTTAATCATGGTTTTAATTATTGTTTTAAATGGTATGTGTCACAGAAACAATCTCTCCTCCTAGAAATCAAGAGACAGATGCTTTAGCTCATGTTCATCTGATTTGCCCCTCCTCCACTAAAGAATCAGCTCTATGGATGCAGAAAAAGATTGGCCATTGATGGCTGCCAGCAGTGGTGCATAACTGCAGATAATCATGAATTAAAGTAACACCACTGCTGTCTGCAGCAGTCCCAAATATTGCAAGTTTATTTCAAAAACTAATATCCAGTTATGTCACTATCACTTTGTTTTAAAATTTGCTAAAGTATCTCTTTAGGCAAGTGAAGTCAGCCTGCATTCACCTTCATGTGAGAAGGCCAACTGTGGATTTTTCAGTGCTTTTCCAAGGCTGTGTATATAGTCCAACCATCTGTCCTGGCCTGGTGGCAAATATTCTGGCTGTGCAGTAAAACTTGAGGCTGTAACCCTATTGATGATATTATGTTAACAAGTAATCCTTTTATTTTCAGAATTAAGAGAAACATCAGAGACAATGGTATCTTATCTTAAGAGCCTGAGATGGGCAAACAATTGGGACAAGCTACAAAGTCCTGTCTAACAAATTCTTAAATGGTGTTTAGTTCAGTAAAACAAAAAATGGAACCCTCCATTATAATTGATAAAGTACAGTGTTTTCTCATATTAATAGAGTTTATAATATTGTTGAGGTACTGAAAACCCTTCATCCCTCATTTATCTCAGATATTAAAACCATTATGTGTGTTAATCAGAAAAGTTGTGCATGGAAATGAGAACCCTCTCCCCAGCAGGCTGTTTTTTAATAAAAAAAGAGTGAAGATGGCAATAACACAAGTTTAAGCAGTAAGGGGGATGGAGAACCTTAACTTACACTGTAAATTGGATGTAGCTAGTACCAATATTGGCTTTGGGTTGGGTTTGTGGCAGAGGCAACATTCTAAAGAAATACCCCTTGGGCTTTAGTTATAATTGCTAGAAGAAGCCAAAGTGAAAGATAGGAACAATGAACTGTTGTGGGTTGCCCTCTGTGGGGAAGACAGAGCTGTGGAACAACATCTGGGATGCCTGCCAGCAGTGACAGGTAGCTATCTATCATGTCCCTGCCCCCTCCTCTAACATCTCTCTTGAGACTGTTGAGGTAGATACCCTCACAAAGTTCCAGAGCCATATCTTTGGGACCCAAAAAGCAGCAGAGTGGCTCCGCCGAAAAGGCAAACATAGTGGATATTAGACCTTGTGGTACCTAGCCCAGAAGTTCCAACTGCCTGTCACTCACCAACAGCTCATGAACATCACCCATGTTTGTCCTTCATGCTCACTCCAACGACTGTGACATCAGTCCCCTCCTGCTCTCAGAAGGGGTAAGGTATGCTTTCAGTGTTGCAGACACTGCAACAGGACTCTTGTAACCAGATCCTTACAACTATGGATTAAGATTAAATTCAGTGCTGTGGACTGTAGCCACGGCTCCAATAAAGATGCTAACAGCAGAACAAATGCAGGCATTGAGATTATGAGTTAAAATGCCAGCCACCCCACAGCCCAAAAAGAGGAAGTAATAATGTGGCATTTTAGTATAGTTATGAATTCCAAAAATAGATATTGGATTATGCTTGTAAATTTCTCTGTTCATCTGGGCATGATTAAGTTATGATTGGGGTTTTGATTGGGCCATGTCAGTAGGGCATTGAGCCCCACCCCTTGGTGAATGTGATCTCAAAGTTAAAAGACATGGCAAAGAATAGAGTTGGAGTTTTTGAGTTGGAGTTTTTGAGTTGGAGTTCTGAAGCTGAGTTTTAATGCTGGAGCCAGGGAAGCAAGCACACAGAGGAGCTTGGACATGAGGAAGGAGAGAAGGCCTTGGGAAGAGATGAGCAGTTCACCTGATAGTCTTCAGCTGACCTTGTGGAGGAAGAGGAGCTGAGCCTGGAGAGAAATGGAGCCCTAGGAAGAGAGGAATCCAAGAAGCCTGAACCCTGGCAAATGTCGGCAGCTGTCTTGCTCCAACACATGGCAACAGACTTTGGTGAAGGAAGAAACTTATGCTTTATGCTCTGGTAACTGTAAGCTTATACCTTAAATAAATACCCTTTATAAAGACCAACAGATTCATGGTATTTTGCATCAGCACCCTTTTGGCTGCCTAATACAGAATTTGGTACCGAGGAGTGGGGAAGTACTTTTGCAATTACCAACATGTTGGAACTTTTATAAATGGGTAAGAACTATTTTTTGGAGGAATGTGAAATGTTTGATGGAAAAGGCTTAGATTGCTTTGAAGAGACTGTTGTGGATGCTGAAGAGACTTTTTATGATGCCTTAGAAGTAAATGATGAAACTACTATTGGAAATTGGAGGAAAGGCAATCCATGTTTAAAAGTTGCAGAGAACTTAGCAAGATTAACTCCTGGTGTTTTATGGAAGGCAGAATTTGAAAATGGCAAGCCTGGGCATTTACCTGAAGAACTTTGCAAAGTAAACTCAGAGAATGTGGCTTGGCTTCTCCTTGAACCTTATAAAAATGCTAGATGAGAAAAATACACTAAGGACTGAACTTTTGCGCCAAAGAAAACAGAGCTTCCAAGTCTCTGGAAATCAAGTGCCCAGATGATAGTGCCCTATTTGAGGATTTAACTAAACTTGGAAATTGTAAATTAGGATTGAAAATGCAGTTATTTCAGAAAGACTTGTGGAAAGTCTTACTGCTTGATGGCTTGGACACCTGCTTCCTGCATGCTTAACCAACAAGGTTTTTGAGAGCACTATATGAACAAAACCACTGTCAGCTTGGCCTAAAAGGGAGATGGAAAGGAAACATTGAAGGAGAAACAGCTTTAAGAAGAAACCATGGAAGCTGAGATCTGGAATTAAAACATCGCCTTGGGCGAGAAGAGCAACTGCACCCATGTATATAGAGAGGGTGAGTTTGCCCCAGCAGTTGAAGAGAATGCATGTTCCCACCTGGTATTCTGGGAAAGTTTGCCAACCCAGGGTACAGAAAGGGTGGAGCACATTCCTCAAGGATTAGAGTGGTTAAGGTCAGCACTCCATATGTCTGAGAGGGGTTTGCCTGTACCCCATGGATTAGGGAAGACCAGGTGCTCAACTCTTTGCTCTAAGAGGGTTGAACCTGTATGCCAGAATTTAGGGGGACTGTTGTCTTCATGTCATTGTACTAGGGGGCTAAGATTCTAACCCAAAGATTGAATAAGGTGTGGCAATTACCCCAACACTCTTGGAGGGTGAGGTCTGGAGCTTGGTTGACACCCAGATGCTTGTTGAGGGTGGAATCAAGAAAATGGCCATTGGTCAAGCCTGTGGAAAGGGTAAGCCCCCATTAGGCCCCAAGGAGAAGAAACCATCATCTTAAGAATGACTCTCAGTCTTTGAAATTGAATGGAGGATGCCCTGCAAGTTTACTGAACTGTAAAGGACCCATGACTCATGTTTCTTTCCCAATTTCTCCTTATGGTAATGAAAATGTTTATCATTTGTCTGTTCATTTGTGTTTTGGAATAAGATAAATTGTGTTTTGTTTTTTCTTTTTATTTTACCAGTAGGTCCCTGGGATCAAACCCAGGTCTCTCCATATGGGAGACAGACACCCAACTATTTGTGCCACATCCACCTCTAATAAATTGATTTTTAATTTTCAGAGATCTACAGCAGATGGGACTTTGCCCCAAGACAAACTGTATTTCTTTAAACTGATTATGTTATGATTTTGTACTTGCATTGTTACTGATTTAATGTTTTTTTGAATATTGTAATGTATTTTTGGAATTCAGAGGGTGGAGTTTGACAGTTTGACTTAGTTATGAATTCCAAAAATAGATATTGGATTATGCTTGTAAATTGCTCTGTTCATCTGGGCATGACTAAGTTACGATTAGGGCTTTGATTGGGCCATTTCAGTAGGACATTGAGCCCCACCCCTTTGTGGGTGGGGTCTCAAAGATAAAAGACATATCAAAGAACAGAGTTGGAGTTTTTAAGTTGGAGTTCTGAAGTTGAGTTTAAATGCTGGAGCCAGGGAATCAAGGAAACAGAGTAGCTTGGTCATGAGGAAGGAGAGAAGGCCCAGGGAAGAGATCAGCCTTTCACCTGATAGTGTACAGCTGACCTTGTGGAGGAAACAAAGGAGCTGAGCCCAGAGAGAAATGGAGCGCTGGAAGAGAGGAACCCAAGAAGCCTGAATCCTGGCAAACATCGGCAGCTGTCTTGCTCCAATGCATGGCAACAGACTTTGGTGAAGGAAGAAATTTATACTTTATAGCCTGGTAACTGTAAGCTTCTACCCCAAATAAATACCCTTTATAAAGACCAGCAGATTTATGTTATTTTTCATCAGTACCCCTTTGGCTGACTAATATAAATAATAATTGATTGTTGTCTATGCCTCAAACTATACAAACTGGGAAAAGTTTTAACCTTAAACTTATGCAGCCCTACTAGTTGGGAATCTTAAGTCCATGAAAAAACACTCAAAAACACTGTTACATATATAATCTTATTAATCCTTCTCCTCAGACTACTGGAGGTGATAACCTCACAGCCCACACTAAATTTCATGGTTAATTCCTATCCTTACCACAATTATAACTCTCATTCTCCTCATATCTGCAGATTCAAACATCTTCCATGCAATAACTCGGTTTATCCAAACACCCATCTGAGACATGACCCATGATCAAGTACATGCTCTTCTACTGCTGCAAAAATATGATGCCAGTCACCAAGCCAGAAGCCACAATATCTCAACGCCGAAAGGAGAATAGTAACTGAATCCCACAATACACCATAACAGCAGAAAGCATCCAGATGATTGATACCCATCTTCCCGCTCTCCCTCTCTACCCAATCATCTCAAAAGAAGTTGAGAATGGTAGGCCTATTTAGCAAAATAAGCACCCATGACCCCGGTCAGCACTGGCATGTCTCCCCTGCCCCAATAAAAGATGACCCCACCCACACCCCTGTCCCTAATCCAACAGGATGTAGTAATCTTGAAACCAACCATGAGAATATTACAAGATTGTGGGAGGCACCTGTGCAATCATAAATGAAACTTGTTGTTTCTATATTAACAGGACAGGGCAGTTAGAAAAAACTCTCAAAATTTTAAAAGAAAACATAAAGATCATCCTGAGGGCCTGAGATAACAGCTATGGGAATCAATCCTGGTGATCCTCATTTCTCTCTTACTTTTCTTCACCCCTAAAATCAATCCTTTACCCATTATAACACCACTACTATTATTACTGTTGCTGCTTCTTTTTCGTCCTTGTCTCTTACAGCTTCTCTTCCGATTCACATGTCGAATTGTATAATCAACAACAGGAATATGTGAACAGCATCTTCTTGCTACATGAACCCCAATACCAACCTCTTTGGGACGAGAAATCAGAACCCACTAGACAGAACAGAAGGGAAACCTTTGCCACCCCATAACAGCAGGAAGTAGTCAGACTTCCCGACGTCCCAAATCCCCTCACCAGTATTCCCATTACTTAGGTCTTTCATCATATATATATCTTTCATCATATATATATATGATATATATAAATATATATATATAAAATCAAAGAGTTAGGAATGTTACAGGTTCCACCTTATGAAGTTTGCAATGATTAATATGTCATAAGGCCATGCCTACATGTGTGGAGGCAGCTCATCTCTCCCCAAGAATGAATAAAAGATCTGTATCACAGTGGGAGTGGAGTAGATAAGGACCTTCACCCCTTCCAGGCCTAGGCCCCACAAACTTCTCCTGCATCCCAAGAATACCCCACACCAGAGCCACTACCCACAAGCCATACATGGGAAGAATTCTTTTTTACAGCCCCTTATTGGTCCCAGGCTTTATTTGATCTCTAAACCCCTCCCCAGTGAACATGTTTCCCTAACTATTGATTTACCATAAATAGTCATATCCACCACCTTCCACGGGTAGGCTGAAGTCCATTCTTCAGACCCCCTATGCTGGGAGAGCTTCTCAATAAACTTCCTGCCTGCAGTCATCAGTCTCTGCATCCCAGTGAGTGCCCCCTTTTTCTCCAACAGAGAGGAAATCAAAAGTGAAATTAGAAAATATCTTGAGGTAAATGAAAATGAAAATACAAAATACATAAACATATGGGTTACAGCAAAGGCAGTGCAGAGGCATATTTAAAGCACTAAATTATTGCATTACAAAAAGAAAAAAGAATTTGTTGCAACCCATCTCCTAAAAGGCATCGGTTAGGGATGGCTCCAAGACCAAAGGATGCACTCAGCACATAATCAGACTTGAGCTTTATTTAATTGAAACTTGCAAACAGGACAGGATCATTGGCAGCAGGCCAAAGAGTGAAAGTAGTGCTTTCATTCTTCATGAGAAGAATTCATTCTTTCATTAGAAGAATGAAAGAGAAGAATGAATTCTTTCATGAGCAGGTCTTGTTCCAAACCTTTTAATGGGTTGCACACTGCCATGCCAGCCATGAGTCCCACAATGCCCAACTTGCAGGAATTACAGTTTAAGGAAGATTGTGCTGGTCTAACAGTAAACAAACAACATTTTCATTAGTAGACAATGAAGGATGGGGGATGGGAGTCCTTTGAGGAAGCTTCCAATATCATACATTTTCCCCTTCTAAATTTTCTAAGTTTTTTTTATGTTGATATAAAAAAGTAGTTTAGGCATAAGGAGAGTCCACATAGACACCAGGTATTTCTTGTTCTAATTGGTTGCTTTTTTACTTTTACCTGTCAGCTTTTATGGAACCAATGGGGAAGACTTTTTTGTTTGGAGTTACTCAGGACTTCTTTTGAGCCCAGGAGTTTCAAACTGGACCTTGTGACCAGGGTCTTTGGTGGGCTTTATTTTTACTGGTGCTTTCCCTGTTTCTTATACTAACCTGCCTCAACTTTGCCCTCAGAAAGTTTATACTCTTATTGAAGGGCGATGGTCATTCTTCTTTAGATGCTTCTTGCTGGTTAGAGCAGTAGTTTTTGCCTGATGGGGTGTGAAACTCTCTGGCTATTCTGTTGAGGTTGAGGGGATATGGGTCTGGCACAGTGGTTGAAACTGAATGAAATCCCTGCACGACTAATACTTTGTTTTGTAAGGCATTGATTCTGGAAGAAATAAACGTAGAAAATGATTTAAATTTACCAAGACTTTTTACATGTTCAAAATCATTCTGCATATGATTTAGAATAGAAGAAATATTATGATATTTATAAGTATACAGGTAAAGCACTTCTAATTAATGCACTAATCAATACATAGGTTTCTTTTTGAGTTATAGTTAATAGAATTTGTATAGTACCATACATATTGCCTTTCCACTGGAGCAGGCCATAATGCCAACTATGGTTATTTAAGTTCTGCTCACATTACTTTGGTAATTATTGCTCCACTTAGTATGTTCTTCACCGAGCCAGCATGATGCAGCACTCTTGGCCATAGGGACACTCCAGTGTTTCACTGGCCTTATGGACAGTGCCGTTTAACACTAGAGGAAGTCCGGAGGCAATGTCCATTGTAAATCTGGCCATGTAGAGCCACCACCTGCTGCTGCAGGATTCCAAACAGCATCAGAGTTTCCATTTATTTCAGGAGCATGTCCAGAGATATTGTAGATATTTTATTGTTTTAATGGTCATAGTGACTGACCTAACTAATAACTCACAAAGAGAGAGACAGCATGAAGGGTACTGGGGGCACAAGAGAGTTTAACAATACTGAAGTTTACCACTTTTATTTTTTATACACATTCTAAATTCTTTCAATGCAGTTAATAACATATTAAATAAACTTAACTATTTTTACTACTTTACTTTTTACTTCTACACCTTTACCATAATTATGTTAATTATCAGGTATTTTACTTTGGCAATGCAGGAACAAAAACCACTTTTTAAAATATTTTATGAAAATGTAAGATTCCTAATGAATTTAAGATTAATTTCCTCTTGCTACCATCTTAATATACAGATAGAGGTGGCCTCTCACAGGTTTTTCTCTTATGAAGTTACCCTTTATTATCATTAATATCATTTTAGAAAATGGTTTTGCAAACTTCCTCTCACCACAAGTTACTTTTAACTTTAAACAAGCTTATTAATTTACAATTAGCAACTAATAAAATTTACGTTTATCCATTTAGAATTCTTGTCTTTCATTTCTCATTTTTTTCTATGAACACTAGTTATTTCACTTTAGGACAGATTTGCATTTTATTAAGCATGAGCTGACAACTTTTATTATCTTAGATATTTAATACATATAATGCTAGTTTATTTTATTAGTATCCTATAAACCTACAGAGATAATACCTATGTGAAATAAAATTGGAACAATTATAGTTTATACAAGAAATGTTCTTCTTTTTCCTCGGTTTACAGAAGGCTAAAACTTGCTTTCTTTTTCAATAAAATTTTTAATTTGTGAATACTTTTAGAAGAATATTGACTGCCAGGTTCTGAAATATATAGTATAATTGTTCAATTTGTTTTAATCATAATATTTCCATAAGATTTAAGGACATATTTCTTTACTTATGGAATTTGGTATTTGGATTAATTACTCTCATTTTCAAGCTATTGAAGGTTTAAATTGGGGAATTACAGGACAAATTACAATTTTTAATTCCCCAGTCTATGTTTTTTTATTTTGTCACATCTAACCCTTTTCCCATTCTTCCTCTTCTTCCTTATCTGAGAAGCCCACAGGGTCCCATGTCTTAGAGACCCACCCAGGGGTGGTTAATATCTAGCCCTGGCATATCGATAACCCAGGTATAACCGTTGGCCAATTTGATGTAATTATGAATTCCAAAAATATAATTGGATCATGCTTGTAAACTGATCTGTTAATCTGGGCATGATTAGGTTATGATTAGGGTGTTGAGCCCCACCCCTTAGTGGGTGGGGAATCAAATATAAAAGGCATGGCAAGAACAGTTTTGAGAAGCAGTCTTTGAGAAGCAGCTTTGATGTTGGAAAGAAGGCCCCAGGAGAAGAGAAGTGAACCATTCACCTGATCGCTTACAGCTGACCTTGTGGAGGAAACAGGAGCTAAGCCCGGAGAGAAACACAGCCCCAGGAAGAGAGGAACCCAAAAAGCCTGAAACCTGGGCAAATGTCGGCAGCTGTCTTGCTCCAACACGTGGCAATGGACTTTGGTGAGGGAAGAAAATTATGCTTTATGGCCTGTTAACTGTGGACTTCTACCCCAAATAAATATCCTTTATAAAGACCAACCCATTTTGGTATTTCACATTAGCACCCCTTTGGCTGACTAATACACCAGGGTTTCTAACTGATCATTAACTTGGTGCAGGTGATCAGAGAATGTTTCATATTTGGCTGTGCCAGGCACATGTCCCTTCCTAACTTTAACTCTTCTTTTAAGTGACAAACAGAGTCCTTTGCCACTTGTTCTGCCTTAGTGGACTCCTGCAATGCTCCTATCAGGGGCCATGCTTTAGCCACCCCTATCTGGCAGCCTCCCTTTTTCTTACTGAAATGCAATGGCTTTGCTACCTGGTATAACACAACCAGTATAACTGCAGAGTTTTTAGAGTGTCCCCATATTCCCTCTGCCATTCCCATTCATCCAGGAGGGCAGCCACCCTTCCCCACATGGATGTTATAAGCCAACCCAGGCTTTTCCCCACAAAAAAAATTTGTTCATGCCTGCTACTGCCAGTGATCCTTCAGTGTCCTGGCTGGCTGCTCACCAATTATTGTAACCCAACTCCTGAAGGGCATGGGTCAGGGGCAGCTGCAAGACCAAAGTGCACACTCAACACATAATCAGACAAGAGCTTTATTTATTGGAACTTACAGAAAGGAGAGGTTCTTTGGCAGCAGCAGGACAAAGAATGAAAGTAGCACTCTGCAAAGAGTCAGGAAAAATAGGGACAATATATAAGGTATCAGAACAATGAAATTTCACAACAAAATTTCTTCTAGGGTCACATGAAGCACATAAATGGGATCTTGTGATGTTACTGTAGGAAGGGATTGTGCAACCTGGAGAAAATTACTGCCTATGATATCATTTGTACACAATTTCTTTGTGAGAAGTTTTGTTACATTATATCTTATGTCCTTGGGTATTCAGATGGCTGTGTACTGCAGGCTAAATTTCTCTTAGGCAGGGGGAGCCAGACCACAGGACCCACTGGACCCCCAAGACTTCAAACTAGAGAATGAACTTCTGAACTGAAGAACTAAGAAACAAGACCAAACTAGGAGAAGAAGGAAGTATTCGAGTGGATATAAATCTAATGGAAAAAAGTCAATAGAACTAAAAACACTTACATAATTGAATTAGATGTGGTCCATCGATAGATAAAGTTGGTGGAATGAAAAAAGAGAGATTCCAGATGGAATTCTGGGTATTCTAATATTTATGAATCAATCAGAAGGCACACCAGGCAAAGTTTTTGGAATTTCCCTGGCAATACAGTCATAGAAAACCAGATAACAAAGTCTCTGAATCAAGGCAAAGAACTTACATTGAATAGGAGCTGTGATTTACTGTCTTAATATTACTGAGACTTCTTATAATGACACAGTAAAATGACTCATGGATTTGAAATTGTAGACTTTGGTAGTGAATTGGAGGGTGTTATATGAATAAGCTAATGATGGGCTCTGTATATGGTCCTGTGGATAGTTTACTTCACAAAAGCCTTGGTTCATTAAAAAATGTTGCTGGCAAAAAACTCAAACACATGCAGATTTAATTTTTTTTGAAATAGCATGAAAGTGCCATTTCTAATCATTTAGAGTCAACCTGCTTTATAAACCCTATGAACCTTGATCAGTGTCTGTTCTCAGTTAATAAGATTCTGTGCTGCTTCAGTCACTTATAACTCCACCATTGCCTAGAAAGATAAGCAATCCTGCTTCCTTGCTGCTCTCCACTAAAGTGGGAGTTTTCTCCTACCCTGACTCCTCACTGGCCTCTGGAAGGTTTCCTGCCATGAGGGCTCTCCCCTCTGAAGAGGAAGTTGCTAAATGGTTTGTCTGGGAACACAGGCTCAGCACTACAGAAACTTTCAGCAAAAGGGTCTAAAAGAACAGGGGAAGAGAGTCCTAGGAAGCCATCTACTAGGGTCAGGGTTGGTGCATGATGGCTCCAAAGCCATGATTCACATTGGAGATAAGAGACAAATCTGTGCTGCCCATGGGCAGGGTATTTATAGCCCCCAGGGAGAGGGAGCTCTGCCATGGAGGAAAATATCATACCTCAAGCAACCTTTGTACAGAGTGCTCTTCTTGATAAACAGATGGGGCAGCTTGTACATGGTTTGGGGTTTAAGCTAAGGTTAGGCCACTCTTTTAGACCGAGTGTATCCCCTGGACTGTTGAAAGGAAACGTATTGAAACATCTGCAGACAATAGAGAAGGAGGGAACTTGGCAAAGACTGGGAACTGGCTGCTAAGCATATCCATGACTTCCCCAGAACTCTGACAAGCAAATTTGCCAAACATTACCTCAATAAAGCCTCTGGAATACTGCTATTTATTGGCAAATTTTTTTCTTGAACAACTTCAAAATTCTCAAATTCAAAGTCATTATAGTGAGTTAAGGACAATTAAGAGGGGACTGAGCAGTGAATGTGAAATTTAAAAGTAGCAATGGAAATAAGAGCTTAATGTGGGCAATGGTTGAGCTTTTCAAATTCAGACTAAAAAGCAAACAAGGTGGCATATTATTTAGGAATAGAATATTTCAATATTTTGATCAGAATGGAAATCCAATTCAACTTTAAGTAAATATATGATGAAAGGTATATAAAACTTATTAAAATAACAAGGTAATTAAAATAAAAAGAAGGTAGCTCTAATTAATAATTGTATATTATGATCAAAGCATTAAAAATGAATAGAGATTTATTAGAATATCTAAATATAATTATTTTGACATTTTTTGAGAAAAAGTGGGCAACAATGATGGAAGACAAAATGAAAAATTTTATTTATTGTTTTATAATTTTTATTTTTTAATTTATTTTTTATTTCTGTGTTTTATTCATTATTTTTATTAGTATTATTTATTTTCTTGCTATTTTTATTTGTTTATTTTTTTTTGACTTTGGTTTTGGGGATGTTTTGGAATACAGAATTGCTATAACTGTAGCAGGGGAAAACCACTGGTGCACATTATCAATGATGGGAGGATATGTTGGGTGGTATGCATTTGGGGCATGCCTCTATGGCATGTGAATATTTTCAAGTGGTCATTGGGTATTGTCTTGGTGTGTGGAGACCCACAAAATACCTGAAATTATATTGAATTCCCATCCTAGGAAGTCCTGCTACATTCCCTAAAGGAATGGCAAGAATCCCCCATACATGGGCAGTGCCAAGTGAAGGAGAACAGATCATTACACCAAGCCCTTGATATTAATGGTTTTATTTATGAAGCTTTTCTTGTGAAGTGGAAACTTAGCCGAGTATTATATATTGCCTAAGAGTTACCTCCTGAAAACCTCTTTGTTGCTCAAATGTGGCCTTCTCTAAGACAAATTCAGCATATAAATTTAC
Organism: Cabassous unicinctus; assembly: GCA_029593785.1. Lineage (NCBI taxonomy): Eukaryota > Metazoa > Chordata > Mammalia > Cingulata > Chlamyphoridae > Cabassous > Cabassous unicinctus. The sequence continues at coordinate 23,115 of JAQZBX010026236.1, forward strand.
TATTCTTCCCTGGCGAGCAACATGACTCCTGGTAATGAGTCTCCCTATCACTGAGGGATTATTACCAAGTGCCAACTAATGATGCATTTTGAAAAAGACCTTGAACAATTGGGGAAAAATTAGAATACAAATGAGCTTTTATGGCTAAGAGATTTCAAAGTGAGTCAGGAGGTGATTCCAGAGGTTATACTTATGCACTTCTCAGCAGGATTTCATTGACAGTCACAGTAACAGTGCCTCAAACAGTGAGGCTCCTGAGGGCTCCAGAGACATCTAGACACTCTAGGCAGGGCAGACATTATCAGTAATTTAGGCCTTAATTTGTAATATATGTTCCCCAATGTAACAGAGTTAAGCACATTTATAATTACCCTATACATGGTGCTTCTCTCCCTTTTATCTGAACCTATAATTAGCACTATACTTGCTAAATAGATGTCCCAGAAACCTAAATCTTTGGTCTCTTCATATGCCAGTTGAGTCCGGAATTTCAGCAGAGTTGCAATACCTACTCTCTAGTTCATCAGACTCGCTGAGGACAACTAACAAAAGGATAATGATGGATAATGATCATTACAAAAAAATAGTATCCACAACTGCAGTTCCATCCATCTGCCCCATGTGATCTAAGCCCCTTCTCAATCAGAAACAGAATGGCTATCACCATCCCAAAATCCTCAAGATTGAGGAATGAAGAAATATAAGGGGGGAAATGCAACTACGGACAGAAGTAGACTTATTATTATTCTAGCAATAGAAGAATTTGTATAATTGATATAAAGGTAGTGGCCACCAGACATGGGAGGGAGAGGTAAGAATAGGTGTAACATGTGGGCATTTTTGACATTGATATTGTCCTGTGTGACATTGCAATGGCATTTATAGGCCATTATAATTTTGTCATAACCTATAACATTGTGTGGGGAAGAGTAAACTATAATGTAAACTATAGTCCATGCTTAGTAGCAATACTTCAATATGTGTTCACCAATTGTAATTAATGTACCACACTAATGAAAGATGTTGTTAATGTGGGAAAGTGTGTGGGTGAGGATGAGGTATATGAGATTCCCCTATATTTTCGATTTAACATTCATGTAATCTAATGTTTCTTTCTTAAAAAATTAAAGCATATAACAAAACAATAGAGAGAATCAACAGCAAAAAAGAATGGAATACATATTTAAACTTTGCGAAACTGCACTTTTAAATATTTAGATGGGGGCTTGATGTCAGACTGGAACTATTGTATAGGAGACTGATATATAGTTTTCATAGACTTTAAACATAGAATAATGCCTATACGATTTAACTTCTAATTCTTCTTCTAACATAGTTAAAGTATTGAAATTGTACTTTCAAAAAATTGGAAACAATCCTGTATTTAGAGGAGAATAGATTTTATATTTCTTTGTAATAAAACAAAATTTGAGACATGGTTCTTCAGCCAGAGCATGGAAATCTCAATATATATCTTTTGATTGAAAAATAAGCATCTCTCAAACTTGAGTATTGTATTTAAATTTTGGAAAATTAACTTAATGCATATAAAACCATATGTACCTAACAGAAGGAAAAGTAGATATCTATTATAATATATACTGAGAAAACTAATTCAAAACTGCAAAATTAATGGACAAATCACCTGGAAAGTTAGAAAAAATTTTGAGTGATAGATGCCATAGACTGATTAAAAACTGAAGGTCATATGAATGAAGATGCACAGAAAATTGAGTGATTACCTATGCCTTTGAGAAGGAAGATTTAAGATTCTATTAGGTCCCTATTATATTCTGCCTTTTCTCTAATTATTCAAATTAAATATCACCATTTAAGAAGTGAGGCAGCATAGAATAGAGACCTAAGGAGGAAGGGGGCAGAAAACCTAATAAGCCACACAAACACACCTGGTTAGAGAAACTGAGGCAATAGCCTGCTAACTAGCAGCAGCCTGCTGAGTCACAGGCAAATCAGGAAGGGGCAACTTCTAACAAACACCTTGCAGCTTACAGAACACACCCTGCAGCTTACAGCACACACCCAGAGTCTGTGCTATAATAACACAGCCAGCAACGTGGGAAGAGGCAAGGGGGAACCACCACCACCCTCTCACCTAGTTTTCAGGTTACCTAAAGCCTCATGGACAGTAATCAGAGACTAATCACTGCTTGTGAAGTCGCCCTGCAGAGATCATAGACAGCACCCAGATGCCAATCAAGACCAGACAACAACCCCCACAACCCTCAACTTCCACACCCCTAAACCCTGACACCCCTAATCCCTTCCTTATCAGCCTAGACTCTGAAGTCCTGTACCCACATAAAAGAAGGAACCCCAGGACAGAACTTGCATTTCTCTTCCTTAAGAATTCCCACCCTCAATTCTAAGGTGGTACTTTTGTTTTCTTGCTTTACCCCACAATAAATTCTCTATTTTTAATTAATTTGTGGCTTGTCCTTGAATTTTTTCTCACAACAAAGAGAAGAATCTGGACACCAATTCTGATAACATGACCTCACTAGGGTAAAATAGCATAAAACATTTCAGGATAAAGCATGGAGCATTTCAGGTAGAATTTCCTCAGGAATAAAGCTGTGCACATGTTTAAGAAAGCTTGTTACTTACATATTTTTTAAAGATTTATTTATTTATTTATCCCTCCCCCACCTGTTGTTTTTCACACTCACTGTCTGCTCTTTGTGTGTTCTGTGTCTGCTTGTCTTCTCTTCAGGCAGCATCACCGGGAACTCATCTGGAGACACTCTGGAGTGGAGAGAGGCTGCTCAATATCTTGTGCAACCTCAGTTCCCTGGTCTGCTGCATCTCTTGTTGTCTCTCTTCTGTGTCTCTTTGTGTTACATTGCCTTGCTGCACCCGCTCTCCACACGGGCCAGCACTCCATGGAGTTCAGCATTCTATGCAGGCCAGCACTCTATGTAGTCCAGCTCTCTGCTCAGGCCAGCTCACTGTGTGGACCAGCTTGCCTTCACCAGGAGGACCCAGGAATCGAACCCTGGACTTCCTACATGATAGACGGGAGCCCAATCGCTTGAGCCATATCCGCTTCCCAAGACTTGTTACTTATTAAAGACCCAATTTAAGAAACAAAACAAAATCAGCAGTATTAAACCACTTGGGGAATAAGAACTCAGAGGTCAATATTGATTGTTTTAATGGATGTAAATATGAGATAATATATCATAAAACATGAGAATACCAAAGAGAACAGATGATGAAACTTTATTTCTGCCTGCTTGTGGGAAGAAATGGGAATGTGCAAGTGTTAGTTTAAACTCTTATTGAGAGCTACAGAGTATCTTCTATGGTAAATAACTTACAGATGACAGACATTTTAAAATACACATAGAAAGGGAGCACTTGTAGCTGAGTGGTTGAGCACCTGCTGCCCATGTGTCCTGGGTTCATTCCCTGGTAGCTCTTTAAAAAAACATAGAAAGAAACCATTTAAGATTAACTCACTGTAAATTCATGGTTTCATATGGTCAATAAATTTTAAGCAAACTCATTTGATTGAAACATAACAGAATCAACTGTACTAGAATACAGAGAAGCCATAGGTTTTACTTTTATTCATTTTCTCAAAATGTTATATATGTATTTTTTTACTATTTTTTCTGTTAAAATCTCTTAATTTAGATAAGGTTTTAGGCTTATAGGAAAAAAATGATCAAAGGAAAAATATACCTCTCTATTTAAATAATCATTTTCTCCTGAAGTCACATTATAAGCCCAAATATCATTTAAGATCCACCTCATTACACATACTCTACAAAAACCTGTACAATTGTTCAGTGAATTAAATACCTGTATTTTTCTTCTGCTGCTTTAGACATAATTTTTCAAAAATACTTATTTTTCAAATCAGAAAAGGCAGGTTAGCATAAAAAAGGAAATGGAAAAGAATATTATAGCCTAATATACACACCCTTCTGAAACACAAATTTCATGAAATTCTATATTTGTATTTGAAAACTTATCTGTTGTATTGCATTAGTAAAATTCTGGTCATGTCAGAGAAATTTACTTAAAAGTCACCTAATGGACTGTGGCATACCATTAGAAAATCTTTACTTAAGAGCTGAAATTGCTTCTACAATTTTTACTTCACTAGTAGAAGGGATATCTATATATATCTATCTACCAACATTTATAACTATAAGTATATATATACCTATAGATAATGTAAATAATTTCTGAGAAAAAGAAATGCATTGAGTTACCATTATTTCATTTTTAAGTCATTTATTAAGAAATTTTAAGTATTTCATGCTATCTAGAAGGTGTTTTCTGTTATTAAAACACCAATTATATATTGTATTTCATTATTAATTTCAAATTAAAGAAGTCAGAAAACATTTCTCTCAACTACAATTCAAATATCTTTGAATGTAAATATCTCTCAATTATAAATAATTAATTTATTTCTGTAAACCACACTTTAAAATAGCATTCACAAATTTTTAAATAAACATTTTCAAATATGAGTGTCAACACTGATGATATTAAAATATTTTAAAATTTATTTAAATGGAATATGCATCAGTAAATTGGTGGTAAGGCAAACATAAAATAAAGGGATATTTGTTAAAGAATGTAACAAAGGCAAGTAATAGATTATTAAGTAAGGATAATACAAAAGCTTTGCATTGTATATTATATTAAATTTTATTTAAATGAAAAAATATTTATATCTTGATAAACTTGAATTCTTAAATACTAAAGGAAGAGATTAAAAAACTTTGCTTTCTTCCATATATCTAGTGCAAAAGGAAGTGAGATAAAAAAAAATCTAGTGGAAAAGACAAAACAAAAGAAAATTATCTATTTTAGAACAAAGTCTTTTATGAAAAATAAAACTTGAAAAGTACTGAAGATACATATCAAAGCAATAGAAAAAGTAAAAAGATAAAATTTATGTATTGGAAGCTACTATGGATTGTTTGGGACTTCTTTGCTCATTTCTTTGATATAATGCAACAGTACATTGATTTTTTGAGAAAGAGTCAACCATCTGCCTCATTTGAATGATAGTATTCTTTACTTATTAGGTCCTTGTGGTGTAGATGAAAAGGTTCAAAGCAGGCAACTGAGATATTGAGCACTGCAATTCCTTTGGAAGAAGAAATTCTTTGTTTGACTGAGGGTTTATTGTATACGAAGGTGCAGCTGCCATAAGACAGGGAAATAAAAGTCATGTGTGAAGAGTACATGGAAAATGTATTTTTCTTCTGATTAGTTGTAGGGCATTTTAGAACCATCAGTGCAGTGTAGGTGTATGATGAGATCACTATTACACACTTGACCAAGAGTGTCATCAAAGTTGAAATGAAATCCATTGTCTCAATGAACAGTGTATCTGAACAGGAGTTCTGCAAGAGGGCAGTAACGTCAGAGTAGACATGATCAACAATGCTGGAAGTGAGAAGTCAAGATTAGGCCCAGGGTTAGTGTTGGAGAGATGATAAAGGATCCAGTGAACCAACACCTGAGGACAAGTAGTGTGGAGATTTTGCTGTTCAAAATGGCTGTGTAGTGCAACAGCTTACAGAAGGCAATATAGCAGTCATAGGACATGGCAGCCACCAGGTCAAATTCAGATGCCCCTAGAAGGATGGCAGAAAAACAAATGATCTGCACAACAGTAATAGGAAATGGTTATGTCTCCATTTTGCATAATAATCACCAATTTAGGGATGCATGTAGTAGTAAAAGGGATTTCTAAGAAGGGGAAAATATACAAGGGAGTCTTGAGGTGAACATCCAGTAGGGTGAGTGTGATGATGATTAGATTGTCAGTGAATTCAGCATGTATGTGAGAAGAAGGAAGATAACACAATTTTCAATTGTGGGCCATTAGTCAAATCTCCTAGGATAAACATGGTTATTTCTCTAGGTTTCCCATTAATGTTCTCTGATTTTTCACAAATAGAAAATT
>JAQZBX010026237.1:0-17467 GCA_029593785.1 Cabassous unicinctus
TTTATTATTATTATGTGGAAAATGATAGCCATTGGAGGTCTTGAAGAAAATGACTGATATGATCATATTTGCATCTTAGAAAAATCCCTTTGATATCGGTCAACAACACAACTTGGAAAGGGTTAAAATGGACAGGGGAGGAAATGCTATTTTCATAAATTCTATTTTACCCAATGTCAGTATGACCATTTTAGCTTTCTTTCTCTTTTTTACTTTAAGGTTGCAATGAGGATGAATGAGGTACAACATGTAAAGATCCTAGAATAATGTGCACAGTAGGGAAGTGCTACATAAATGTTAGTTATGAAGTAGCAAGAGTATTATGGAGGGGGTGGTAGTGATAACATTCCATTCCCTTCTTCTCAACCCCTCTGTGTTACTTTATTTTAGGTGTGCTGATTATAAATAGGGTTGTCTGTTTCCAGGGTTTCTGTCTTTTAATAGAGGGATCCAAGAAATTTACATTTACTGTAATTACTGCTTCGCTGGGCTGTTTTGACCATCTTATTTCATATTTTTGATTATATAATTTTACTGCATTTTTGTTCTTTCCTTCTTAATGTTGGATTTTGTGATGGTTTGAAGCTATATGTACCCCAGAAAAGTATGTTCTTAAAGTTAATCCATTCCCGTGGGTGTGGACCTATTGTAAGTAGGATCCTTTGGTGAGTAGGATCTTAAGATGTGACCCACCTCTTTTAGGGTGGGTCTTAAGCTTCTTACTAAAGTCCCTTATAAGAGAATGCATTTCAGACAGAGAGAGAGAAAGCCACAGAAGCAAGAAGGTGGAAGCAACAAAACCCAGAAGAGAAGGGAGAGAGCAGCAGACTTTGCCATGTGCCTTACTCTGTGACAGAGGAGTCCTGGATCCCCAGCAGCCAGTTTTCTGGGAGAAAGCAATGCCTTGATGATGCCTTGATTTGGACATTTTTCTCAACCTCAAAACTATAAGCTAATAAATCCCATCATTAAAAGCCAACCTAGGCTGTGGGGCCAGGATTTGGTAGTTGCTGCTGAGAGAAACCCCTTGGGTGCATCCTTGCCCAGGGACTGTTCCAGTGGCAGCTGTCACTCAATGGGACAGATAGAAGAAAAAAAAAAAAGCCAACCCATTTTATGGTGTCTACTTGAGCAGCTTTAACAAACTAGAACAGATTGAGAGTTTCTATTTTTATTCGTTATTGGAGTTTCCCTTATAATCTTTTTTTTTTTTATTTTACTTTTTTAAATTTTTTGAAAAGATACTTTAGATTACATAAATGTTACATAAAAAATATAAGGGATTCCCATATGCCCCACTTCCTATCCCTCCTACACTTCGCCACATTAACAACATCCTTCATCAATTGCAATGAATGTACCACACTAATGAAGGATGTTGTTAATGTGGGAATATGTGGGAGGTGTGGGGAGCTGGATATGCAGGAATCCCCTATAATTTTTATGTAACATTTATGTAATCTAAGTATCTTTAAAAAGAAATCTTTCATTAGTGTGGTACATTTGTTACAATTGATGAACACATATTGAAGCATTGCCACCAACCATGGATTATAGTTTACATTATAGTTTATACTCTGTCCCACACAATTTTGTAAGTTATGACAAAATATATAATGGCCTGTATCCATCACTGCAACATCATTCAGGACAATTCCAATATCCCAAAAATGGTCCCCATATTACACCTGTTTTTCCCTCTCCCTCTCCTCAGAATCTGTGGTGGCCACTGCCTGCATATCAATGATAAAAGTTCTTCCATTGCTAGAATAACAATAAGTCTACAGTAGAATGATAGTTAGTCTACTTTAGTCCATTGTTCATTCCCCAGACTCGGGAATTTTGGGATTGTGATGTCCACTCTGCCTCTAATTAAGAGGGGGCTTAGATCCCATGGGGCAGATGGATAGGACTATCTTGGTTGCAGTTGCAGACTCTCTCTGTTCCTTAGGATGGTCGTTGTCCATCATCATCTCCTTGTTAGCTGTCCTGGGTGAGTCTAATAAACTGGAGAGTAGCCCTGAGATTCAGGGCTCAATTGGTACATGGACAGACACCTATCAAGCATAGTACTAAGTATAGGTTCAAATAGAAGGGGAAGAAAAGCCATGTGTAGGGAAACCACAACTGAGTCCAACTCTGTCATACTGGGGAGCATAAATTCCAAAGTAAGGCCAAATGGCAGGGTGCCAAACTCCTGAGTTGTCAGCCCTGCCTATAGTGTTTGGATGTCTCTAGAGCCCTAAGGAGCCATATTATTTGAGGCAATATTTACTGTGGCTGTCAATGAGATCCTGCTGAGACTTGTATAAGCATAACCTCTGGAATGACCTCCTGACTCACTCTGAAATCTCTTAGCCATAAAAACTCATTTGTATTTATCATTTCCCCCTTTTGGTCATGGCCTTTTTCCAGGTGCATTGTTAGTTGGCACTTGGTAATAATCCCTCAGTACCAGAGAGGCTTATCCCCAGGATTCATGTCCCATGTCAGGAGGAAGGTAAAGCATCTATATGCTGAGTTTGGCTTAGAGAGAAGTCACATTTGAGCAACAAGGAGGCCCTCAGGAGATAACTTTTAGGCAACATGTAATACTTGGCTAAGTTTCAATTTCAAAAGAAAAGGTTCATAAGTACAATCAATAGCAAGGGCCCATTGCAATGGTCATCCTCCTTCACTAGGCACTGCTCCTGTACTCAGGGGATTCTTGCTGTCCCATTAGAGAATGTAGCAGAGCTACCCAGGATGGGAATTCAATATTCTTTCGGTAATTGTTTGGATCTCTACCCACCATGACAATGCCCCATGAACACATGAACATATTCATATGCCTTAGAGGCATGCCCCAAGTGAACCCCCTCCCATGCATCCCCTATCACCAACACCCTGCACCAATGTTCCTCCCCTGCCACAGCTGTGACCCTTCTGTGATCCAAAGCCTCTCCAAAGATGAAGTCAACAAAATAACCAAGTAAAATTAATAAGAAAATGAAATAATAATGATAGTTTTAAAAATAACAAATAAAATACAAAAAATTTTTAAAAATTCGAAATAAAAAAATTTTTTTTAGACATTATGCCCTTCATCCCTGTAAGATCTGTTGTCTTATATGTACAGTGACGTTTTCTTCCGTGTAATCCCTCAGTGTCTTATTCTTCTCATTTTATTGTCAAAGAAACTTTAGGTTACAGAAAAGTCACAGACAGAATGTAGGGGATTTCCATATACCCAATGCCTTCCCCTTTTCCCCCTCGCCCTTATTAACAACATTTTCATGCAGATGGTACATTTGTTACAACTGATGCACAAATATTTAAGCATTGCTACTAATCATGGTTAAGAGTTTACATTATGATTTACATTTTGGACCAGTCATTTTTATAAATTTTGGCGAAATTTAAAATGGTCTGTATCCGTTATTGCAAGATCATGCAGAACAATTCTAATGCCCTAAAAATGCCCTATGTTCCATCTATTCTATTCTTCCCTCCTAATCCCCTCAAGACTTATGGTAACCACTAAGTTTCACTTTTTGAAGAATAAGATTCATAGTTACTTGCAATAATATTGAGGGCTTGGCATATTGGTCTGTTTTCTTTTATTAAGTACTGCCTATGTTCTCCAGAGACTCTTGCCCCTCTACTTGAGAACATAGCAGGACTACCCAGGATAGGAATTTAATATTTTATTGTTTATTGTGTGGGTCTCCAACCACTGATATATTCACTATGACAAGATGAACACTTACATATTCCATAGAAGCCTGCCCCAGATGCACCTGTCCTGAATGGCCCCCCACATCCAACACCCTACACCAGTCACCCTCCCCTGCCATATTTGCTGAAAGAACATTCCCAATGTTGTAGTTTTAGCCACAGACCTACAAATCCCCAGAGTTCACCTGCTCCTTTCCCCGACTTTCCCCCCAATTCCATAATAGTCCAACCCAATCCCCCCAATCCCCCTCACAGACCACCACCATCAAATCCAATAGCATCATTGCATACTGTCACATCCATCCACTGCACAACTACACCCTTCCACCTTATCATAGATTTTGCCCATATGGGCATTGGCTCAGAACCCTCCACTCCCTTTCTGCCTCCTGTAAACCTATCTTCCAGGCTCTAGCTCTGTCAGTCTGCTAATTTGTTTAATTCATATCAGTGAAGTCATGTAATATTTGTCCTTTGGTGCCTGGCTTACTTCACTCAACATATGGTTTTCAAGATTCTCTATGTTATCCCATGTGTTAATACTGCATTCCTTCTTACAGCTGAATAATAGTCCATTGTATATATATACCACAGTTTGCTTATCCATTCATCTATTGATGGACATTTGGGTTGCTTCCAACTTTTGGCAATAGTGAATACTGCTGCTATGAACACTGGTGTACATGTATCTGTTTGTGCCCCTGCTTTCCATTATTCTGGATATATACCCAGAAGTGGGATTGCTAGATCATACAGTAGTTCTATAGTTAGCTTCCTGAGGAACTGCCAAACTGTCCTCCACAATGCCTGCACCACTCTATGTTCCCACCAGCAGTGGATGAGGGTTCCCTTTCCTCCACATCCTCTCCAACACTTGTAGCCCTCTGCCTTAAAATCTTTTAATGCATCTATTTAACTTAAATATTTTAGTAATGTCGAAAACTTAATCAATCTCTCTAATTTTGCCAGAGGTAAGACACAGAAAGCTTGAGCTATCCATTCTACATGTCATCAGACTGTTGTCTAGAATATTAGTTCCCCCTTTTTTTTAAATATACAAAAAATCCTTGCTACTATATTTCCATTCATTACTTATTTTTGTATGTCATTATGTGTTTTTTTTAAGATTTACTTATTTATTTCCACACACATACACACACCCCTTGTTTTGCACTCACTGTCTGCTCTCTGTGTGTTCTTTTGTGTCTGCTTGTCTTCTCTTTAGGCGGCACCAGGAAGCGATCCTGGGACCTTCCAGAGTGGGAGAGAGGCGCTAAATCTCTTGTGCCACCTCAGCTCCCTGGTCTGCTGCGTCTCTTGTTGTCTCTCCTTTGTATCTCCATTTGTTGCATCATCTTGCTGCACCAGCTCTCTGCGCAGGCCAGCACTCTGCATGGGCCAACAGTCCACGTGGACCAGCTCTCCGCTCCGCTCAGTCCAGCTCACCACTCAGGCCAGCTTGCCTTTCACCAGGAGGCCCTGGAAATCAAACCCTGGACCTCCTATATGGTAGAGAGGAGCCCAAATCTCTTGAGCCAGATCCGTTTCCCTGTCAATATGTTTTTATAGATGTTTTGCTAATTTTTTTTTTTTTTGCACCACACTTTCTTTTTTTCTGGATTTATTTTCACACTTTTCCTTATGAATTCATTTTCCTTTTTGTTAAAATATCCTTTGAGAGAACTTTCAATGAAATTCTATTAATAATATATAAATAATATATTTTAGTTTTAAATATTCAAAAAGATGCTTCCTACACACTCATTCCTGTATAATACGTTAGCTGGATATAGATTTTGGTAATCTTAATGACATAAGACCTTATCTGAGTGATCTTTTTCCTGCTTGGTATATAAGGTACTTTTTCAGTATGGAAACTCATGTCATTCTTCAGTCTTGGAAATTGTTAGCCATTCTCCCTTTTTCTCCCTCGCTCTTTTTGTCTAAAATTCTTAGATTTTACTAGAGCATCCAAATCTATGTTCTAGTTCCATGAACTTTCTTTTATATTTTTTATTTCTTTATGTTTATAAGCTATATTCTAGGTAATTTTCAAAGTTCTCTAATAAGATTTTTCTCTTTAACTGTCTCAAGTAAAGTTTATTGTGGTTTCAATTTTAGCTGCTTTTTTTTTTTTATTACAAAAATTCTAACTGGTTCATGTTTCACAATTACCTGTTTTGGTTTCACTGCCCCAGATTTTCCTTTTATGGATATTTTCTCTTTTATTTCTTCAAGAACTTTAAACATGTTTATTTCCTATTTTTCGCTTTTCTTTTTTGTTGCTTCTTGTTTTTTATTTTGGTGTTGTTTGTTTGCTTTTGCAGTGGAAGAGGCTAGATATCATGATATTAGATTGCTTCATGTGCTTTGTAATTTTTCTCAGTGTGTTTACTTTCCATGGCCTTTTCTTTCTCTCTCTCTCTCTCTCTCCTCCCCCCTCCCCCACCTGCCCCCAGCTCTTTGTTTCCCTTGGGCAGTTTATATGTAGCCTAAGTTGATCAATTAAAAGTTCATAAGTCAGAAGCATGTTTGATATCTCTTCAGGGATTTCACATATTCAGAATCAGAACCAATACCCAGTATTTTTCTGTTTAAGTAGGATTCTTTCCATACATGAAATCTTTGTATCTGCCTGACACCTTAGACAGGAAAATAGAAGTTTTACAGCTTCCATTTATGGATGGGGGAACATGGTCTCCAGTTCTGGACCCTTTGTGGGATATACTGAGTCCACTTTTCCCTGAGGCACTGAAATCTGGAACCCTATGGCCAACTTTAGGTGCCAGCAGCCTGTAGGGTTATGGCCTTAGTCACAGTTTCATACCATGCATTTAGCTGCTCCCAATAAAAGACATTCATATTTTTTAAACGGGGTTTTGTCATTTTTATTTTAACCAACATAATTTCATGTGATTTCTACATATTGGAAATAGAGCAGAGAGACTGAGAATAGCCAGGTCTTCAAGGTAACACAACAGGTTAGGAACAGAGACAAAAAGACATGAATCTGGTTTCCTTATGCCTAAGCAAGCACACTACTCTACTCACTCACAGCTTTATTCCTGTATTCTCTGTGGATTTATTTATTGCTCACTTTTCCCCAGTGTCCATTATCAACATGAGCTGAATATAAGCCTATGTTTTAGAACATATATCGCTGTACTTCAGAAACTTCAAAATATTTAATCCAGAATAACATGTTCCTACCCTATCTAAATACCAGAACATTTTCCTTGAGTATTTCTCTCTGTATATATTTTCAAGATAAAAATGTCAACAATACATCCACTTACATATGATTTTTTAGACCTTAGTGACAAACCTTAGTTATCTTAATGACAAACAACAGACAATAAGAATAATGACAATTAAATTATTAAACACTAATAATCTGAGATAAATTTGGGTATATATGTGTGTATGATTCTTTTTTAAAAAAATTTTTTATCATAGTAACATATATACAACTCAAAATTTCCCATTTTAACCACTTTCATGTGTACAGTTCAGTAATATTATTTATATTCACAACATCAGGGAAATGTATATCAAAACCACAAGATATCCACCAGAATGGCTATTATTTAAAAAGCAGAAAATAATAAGTGCTGCTGAGAATGTGGAGAAATAGGAACCTTATACACTGCTATTTGCATTGTAAAATGGGGAAGCCACTGTGGAAATCAGTTTGGTAGGTCCTCAGAAAGTTGAATATAGAATACCACATGACCTAGCAATCCTACTTCTTGAATCTCATTATTTTTATAGAAATTTTCACTATTGTGTTAGACATGCAGGTGTTTTATAAAACCTGATTTGGAAACTCAGACTAATACAAAATCCAAGAAAGAAGCATGTTTCTAAATTTTAGTAGCTGGCTGCCCTCTGCTGACAATGTCTTAGTGTCTGCTAATATGCGAGTCCAAAAGCTGATAGATTCTCTTAGTTTTTGAAACAATTAATTCTATAAAGTTGAAACTCTCTTCTGAAGCTTTCTACATCATTGATTTAATTCAATGGTTCATCTCTTAAAATTTAATGACTAATGTAATCCTTCAGATATCAATCGGCTGAGCATTGAGATAGTCTGTTATTCATTGGCAAATTCTGGATTCTAGCTCCATCTCTCTGTGTGATTTTGTATAAGACACATTAACACATTTCCTCATCTGTAAATTGAAAGTGTGTTACAAAATGATCTCTGAGTTCCCCTCCATTAAACATGTTCTGAATTTTTGAGGAAGAAAGGAATTGAGGGACTTAATAGATTAAAAAAAGAATAATAAAGGATATTACACTAGGCAGGTAAATATTTCTAATTGTCAGTTCTGAGTTTTTGGAAATTCATAGATTTTATGGATTTTGAATCAGTGTTTTCTGCAGTGAGGCCCAGAGATAACTCTTATATAATATCCCTCAAATAATCAGAGCAAAAAGATAAAGTGCTTAAGAGAAAGGGCAAGGATATGGTACTTGATCCACCACATTAAAATGACAAAGATCCAGTGTCTAAGGGTTAAGCAAACTCTGGTGGTCTCCAGTAAAGAGTTGGCATACTAGGTCCAAGCTAAATAATAGAGGTATACTGGACAGGTATTAAGAGTTGGGCAACAAAATCCAAGAAAGGAATAATGGTGAGCAATGGTCAGAAATACAGACAGTACCAGCACTAAAGAAATCTGTCCCCAAGAAGCAGGGACCATTCTTTGGAAGTTTCCCATATTAGTGAAACATGATTTAGAAACTCTAAGACAAATACACAAGTCTAAGAGTAAAATGTGTTTTCAAATTTCCTACAAAACCTTTGTCAAACAAAGGGACCCATCAGTGTTTAATAGCAATCCTGCAGGAGCCAAGTTGTTAAGGCTGTCGCTTGGAGAAAAAGGTAGGCTCTGAGTTTTTAGCACTGGGACATCATGCAAGGATGACTCAGGGCACCATTTTGGAGCCCAGGACCAGTTTTGTGTCCTAAATCACCTAAAGTGGGAGGGACACTCAATATTAATATGATTCAAGTTAGAACTGGACTAGAAGCTGGAGATGGGATGAGTCTGTGGGCAGAGAAATCAGTGGACTTAACTAGAAGAGATGGAGAGAGAACAGGGAGAGGAAATTATGGACAGAGACCAAGAACAATCGGCAGGCCATATCCAATAACAGCACGATACACATCTTGTCCAGGAAATTCCAGTGGAGTTGACATGTTGGCTTTTAAACATTTTTAAAAAGTGTCCTGAAAAGATATTAAATATCTTCACTCAAATAGCATCCTAATGAGAATGGAAAAATGCCACCCAGCAATATTAGAGGTGCTGAACAATGTGAAGCAGGAAGAAAATATGTCAAAAATAATGCTTTTGCAGAGCGGGTGTAGCTCAGTGGTTGAGTGCATACTTCACATGTACAAGATCCCGGCTTCAATCCTCGGTACTTTGTAAAAAAATAAATAATGTTTTATACATTCTTTTTTAGGCATCCAAAATGAACTCCAAAAATAGCTTTAAATATTACTACAAATCTCATCCTATGTGTCTCAAATTTCAGCTTTGACATTTATTTGGTTTCAGATACATCTCTATTTGTGAAGCATAAATCAGTTATCATTGATACTTCTTGGAATTCTGGGTCATCTTCAGAATTTAAAAATACATTCACATAGTATATAATGATGAGCCTCTGTGTGGTTTAGAAAAGAGTTTTCCTGACAGCAACTACAGTGGGTCATTAAAAATGCTCTAGTCAGCTTAGATTTCAAATCTCATTACTGTTATGACAGTCACCTAGGAGTGTGTTACAAATAAATGTACCCACATAACACAAGCTGGTGGCTAGGAGCACAAAAGTTGTGCACAACTCTCTGGAATCTGCATCTAACACATTTTCAAAGTTTACATGCTCATAGAGGAGTAAGTGTGGAATGTTAGTGACACAGAAATAGAGGAGGAAGATGGTGAGCCAAATGATTATAATAGAAGCACTTTATATCTGCAGATATTTCAGATGGATCAAAGATATATGATCAAAAATTATTTAAATCATAAAATTACTAGAATTCCTTCTTCAAGCAGTATGGAAGATTAGATGATTTTGAAGGTTCTCACTATAAAACTAGATCCTGTATGAAACATAATTTTTATTGCTCACAAGAAGTAAAGGAATCATGTAAGTGCCAAACAATCAAACAAACAAAATCCATCAACTATGAGAACATGCAAAGAGCAGAGATGACCTGAAAACAAACGCCAATATATGGGCTTTGACTAGTTGAAAACACTGAACTTAAAATTCTGGGATTTAACCAGTAATGGTAGAAGGGAGTAGAGCAGTTCGTGACATGAAGTATCTCCTGGCTCCAGCAAAAGCAAACACGAATAATTCTGGAATGTAAGCATTCTCAATTTAGTCAAACAGTTTTTCCACACATAGAGATTAACCAAATGTGTATTCCCTTCAAAAATCACCAACACAGAAGGAAATTAAACACATTGAGAAAGAATCAGCAGAAATGGGCAGGCATGACTTCAAATACTGGTACTATCTAACACAGGGTATAAAATAATTATTGATATATTTAAATAAATTAAAACACAAGCTTAGGGGAATGGATATGGCTCAGTAGTTGAGTGCCTGTTTCCCACATATGAGGTCCTGGTTTCAATCCCCAGTACAAAAACATACAAACAAAAAAATAATAATAAAGTAAAAAAAAAAAAAAAAAAGTGTAATGTCTTCAAGAAATTAAAAAGGTAATAAATAAAATTAAAACACAATGGGTAGTTTAAACAATATATAAGAAAAATATCTGGTGATCAATTAACATTTATTAACTGTCATTAATAAATGAATCAATAAATTGAGACATTTCCATAAATACTTCTAATTGGAGTTCTAAAAGAAGAAAGAATAAATGAGGTAGAGAAAATATTTGAAGAGATGATGACTGAGAATCTTTCAGAAATAATGAAAGGCATCAACTGGAAGATTCAAGATGAATAGATTAAAAGATACCCACTCCTAGACACATCAAAGAAAAACAAAGAAAAACAAAGACCAAAAAAGCAACTAGAGAGAAAATGCAAATTACCTTCAAACGGGTGGCAGAGAGCAGTTGACGTTTCATCAACAAAAAGGAAAGCCAGAAGACAGTGAAATTATATCATCAACATTTTGAGAGAAACTAATTTCCAACCAAGAATTCTTTATCCAGCCAAAGTACCTTTCAAGGTCCAGGAAGTACTAAAGATATTTTCAGACAAATAAAAACAGAAATTACCACAAATAGACATACACCAAAGTAGCTGATGAAAGTACTTCAAAGAAAAGAAAAGCAATCCTAGATGGAAGATTGAATGGAGAGCATTCAATGTGGATTTATTATTAAGTATAGGCTAGATTATATTATGGTAATACATTAACCCCAAAAGGTGAGTGGTTTAACATAAAGAGGTTAGTTTTTTACTCAAAATGCATGGAAAATAACAGTCAGTAGGAGATTTTGCTCTACCTACTCACATAAGGACCCAGGTTAATGGGGTTCCACATTATATAGCTATACCTCCTGAAAGATATGGCCTATCGAGATGCCGTGGTTGGAGAAGAGAGCACATAGGAATCTTATTGGCTGTCATGTACTCTCCTAGGCAGAAACAGCTCTCACCACTTCCACTCACAGTTCATTGGCCAGAACTACTCACATGACCCCAGGGAACAGGTAAAGCAACACAATGAAAATATTCAAAACAAAGTTTTATCAGTTGGAGATTTTGATCTTCTAAATCCTTGTATTATTTGAAAAGGGAGTAAAGATATTGATCAGTAAAACCATTTCTTCTCTTACTTCTCTAGATGAAAACTTAGTCAGATTCCATGACTTTTCACTTCACTGTTAAGTCAAACAAAACTGTACCCAGTTACTCCACACCAAAAAATGCCAACTCACTTAACAATTGAAAGGTCCATATAATTGTCAAACTTCAATCTTGCTTTAAAATCCTACATGGGGTCAGTGGGAGGCAGGAAGGGTAAGTGTAATAAGAATATTCTCCCATTTCCCACCTTAACTTCTATTCCTCTTCCTCCATATTATACACTGAGGTTTCTGGTCCTTTAGAGTTGAAGTTTGAGACAAGCAGAGAGGTAAGAATACAGGAAAGTTCTTTTTTAACTTATAAATGTTGTGATCTTGTGTCAATGTGGCAGTTGGAAGCTTTTGTGGATCCCAAAAAATCCTTTTCTTAAAGCTAATACATTCCTTTGTGTGTAAACCTATTGTAGATGGGACCATTTGACTAGATTCAGTTAAGGGACCTTCCTTTTGATCACTTGAGTAGGGCATGACCCAGGGTGGGTCTTAATCATCTTACTGAAGTCTTTTATAAATGGAGGGATAAAGAGCTACAGACACAGAAAAAAGCTACAGAGACAGAGAAGAACCCAAAAGCTGAGGGAGAAGGCCCCGGGAACTAGAGGTAAAAGAGGCCCAAAGGAGAAGGGAGAGACAAGCCAGCGCTGCCACTGTGCCCTGCCATGTGCCTGACTGTCCACAGCTGTGCTCAGGAAGAAAGGATCTCCTGATGATGCCTGAATTTGGACTCTTTCACAGCCTCAGAACTGTAAGCTTTAACCTAATAAATGCCCATTGTAAAAGCCAACCCACTTCTGGTATATTTGCTTACAGCAGCTTTTAGCAAATTAAAACAGTCAGTATTCTGGACTTCAGAAATATTTAAAATTGAGCTTTTCTCTCTTGGGCAGTTACACTCCCCTAGCCTCACCCTCAGTACAAATCTTGGCAGGGTAACTTCCAGCTGGTCCTTTATTTTGTCCTTAGCCACTAAGAATCCTGCAAACCAAACTATTGTTGTTTTTAAAATTTTTATATATATAACACAGAATCCCAAAAGATCAGAGCTACCAAAGTGGGGAGGAGGTGTCCTGATGTATATAACAGTTTTTAAAAGAGCAAGTCACAGGTTCATTTTTCATTTTCCATATCTACACCAACCATATTTTTATGTTTAGTAGAATTAAATATTTAGTTGAAAGATTTATTATTACAATAGGTAGAAAGCAACAATTTGCCAACAGCTACCTAACACTGCTTGAAAAATAATTACATAAAAATTCTAAGAATTTCTCATAGCAATAACAACCAAATAATCCTACTTGTTGTTGTTGAAAATATAGCTCTTTATAATTACTAGTACTATTATTATCATGAACTGAGCAATCATTGCCAAGCATATTATACACATCATTTCTAATCTTTCCACCAGAATTAGTAATAGTGAAAAGAATATATTATTTAAGCAATTTTTAAGTAAGAAAAGAAGGTTCAATAAGACTGAATTACTAAATGGTCACATCAGGATTTAAACCCAGGTCCCCATGGTTCCAAAGCCCATCGTCTCCAACCATCACATCAGGGTTTACTGTATTTTTATTATTTACAATGATAAACACCTTGAATATATGCCTAAATATGATTTAACTTTTATATTTTTATAAAATATTTTTTTCATTCATTTATTCAACAATATCTATCAAGTGCTAGTATTTCCCCAGTACTATTCTAGGTACTGGAGGTACAACACTAGCTAATACACAGTAAACAAATGAACAAGTGAACACATAAAATGTCAGGTGGTAATAAACATGCTAAGAAAAATAAAGCAGGATAAGGGATAGAGGAATGGGGACTTGCTGTAGATTATGTGATGAGGGAAGGTCTTTCTAATATAGTGACATTCATATAAATAACTCAACAAGTAAATCCATAAAATATGTCCATCTATATATGAGCTTGAGGACCAAATCAAAGGTGTCTTCTGAGAGGGTGGATTCTTTTTACTCAAAGGCTATGGAAAAAAGTCAGTATAAATAGCATAAATAAAAGACACAAAAAGGGATTTGACACCACTGTGGAATGGGGTGTCTCTGGCATTTCATGCCTTAACTTTATCCTTTGCCACAGAGAAGCATGTGGGAGAGGAGAGCAAAGGCCATTAAAGATTTCTGTGAGTCTTTGAAGTTTTTGAAAAGGCAGCAATAGCCCAAGCCAAGGCTCTGAGACTCACTCTTTGTCTTTGATGTTCCCCTTTTATAAGGTTGTTTGTTTCAAAAGCTTTTGGGAAAGAGGGAGGGGAAAAACAGTCACTATACAACAGCTTTGTGCTTTTTTCACTTAACAAAAAGGAAAAGTTTGGGAGATATCTAGGCTGAAATTTTTGTAACTACAAATCTTCATGTTCACCAGATCTTTGAATGTGAACTCAGCCTCTTATTTTACTTTAAGAGGAGTTATTTTTTCTTCTTTTCTGTTTTCCTTTGCAAGAAGTATAGTCTGAAATTCTTTGACTCCTGAGATAGTCAATAAAAATGTGTGGTATTCCTAAAGTAAGTCCCAGGATATGGTGATGAACAAAACAGATACGGCACCTGTTCTCATGTAATTGACTGTCCAGAGAAGCCACATTCCAGGAGCCATCACTGCCCATCTGGAATTTCTGAGCATACAAGCTTTGTGATTCCAAATATACAGAAAATTCCCATACCTCTGGGTTTTCCTCTACCTAGTTAATACAGTCTGAAGTTCTAGATGATATTTTGTGTTGTAAGGTTTTTTGTTTGTTTTTTAAAGATTTATTTATTTATTAACCCCCCCCCCCCAAGTTGTACTTGCTGTCTGTTCTCTGTGTGTTCTTCTGTGTCTTCTTGTCTTCTCTTTAGGCAGCACCAGGAACCAATCCTGGGACCTTCTGGAGTGGAGAAAGGCACTCAATCTCTTGTACCACCTCAGCTCCCTGGTCTGCTGCATCTCTTATTATCTCTCTTCTGTGTCTGTTTTTTGTTGCATCATCTTGCTGCATCACCTCTCCATGCAGGCCAGCACTCCTGCATGGGCCAGCACTCCGCTTGGGCCAGCTTGCCACGTGGGCCAGCTTGCTTTTTACTAGGAGTCTCCAGGAATCGAACCCTGGACCTCCTGTATGGTAGTCGGGAGCCCAATCACTTGAGCCACATCTGCTTCCCTGTTGTAAGATTTTGACACATAATCAATGTTACTCCAATGAGGAGAGTAATCCTTTGAGTTAATAAAATTTATTCACCACAGGTTTCAATAAGCTGCTGGGTGGTGGCCCTAAACAACTCGATAAATAACTGAATTTATACCCAAGGGTGAGTTTCTGAACATTTCTGCAAGATTTGCCAGGATAAAAGGAGTGGGTGTCTGGGAAAATAATAGGAAAAAGGAAATGACAAATATTAGAGCAGTGAAAAATTAAATAGAGAAAAAAAACATTAGAGAGAATGAATGAAATCAAAAGTTGGCTCTTTGAAAAGATCAATAAAATTGACAATTCTTTAACTAGATTGACAAATAAAAAAAGAGAAGATGCAAATAACCAAAATTCAGAATGAATGGAGAACATTACTGCTGACCCCATAGAAATAAAAAGGATTTTAAGAGGATACTATGAATAACTGTATGCCAATAAATTAGATAAACTAATGAAATGGACAAATTTCTAGAAGCACACAAACTACCAACATTGATTCCAGAAGAAATAGAAGATCTCAATAGACCAATATCAAGTAAAAACATGAATTGGTCATTAAAAGCCTCCCAATAAATAAAGGCCCAGTACCAGAAGGCTTTACCGGTGATTTTTACCAGAAGGTGTAACACTAATCCTGCTCAAACTTATCCAGAAAATTGAAAAGGACAGAACAAGTATGCAAGGGTGGTTCAACAAGAGAAAATCAATTAATATAACATACAACATTTATTGAATGAAGGAAAAAAACTCATATCATCTCAACTGATACAGAAAAGGCATTTGACAAAATCTAGCATACCTTCCTGATAAAAACTCTCAGAAAACAAAGAATAGAGGGAAATACCCTTAAGAAGTCTGTACTAGAAGTTCTAGACAGAGCAATTAGGCAAGAAAAAGAAATAAAAGGCACCAAAATAGAAAAGGAAGAAGTATAACTCTCCATATTTGCAGATAACATGATCATATACATAGAGAATCTTGAAAAATCAACAACAAAGCTATTTGACCTAATAAATGAATTCAGCAAAATGGTGGGAAACAAGATCAATACACAAAAATCATTCCTGTTTCTTTACACATGTAATGAACAGTCTCAGGGTAAAATCAAGAAAAATATTCCATGTAATATAGCAACTAAAAGAATTAAATATCTAGTAATAAATTTAACCAAAGATGTAAAGGATATGTACTCAGCAAATTACAAAACATTGCTGAAAGAAATTAAAGAAAACCTAAGTAAATGGAATGAGAGTCCCTGTTCATATATTGGAAGACGAGATATTGTTAGGAGGTCAATTGTACCCAAAGCAATATACAGACTCAACCCAATTCTGATCAAAATTCCAACAGACTTCATCGCAGATATGGAAAAGCCAATTATCAAATTCATATGCAAGGGTAAGCACCTTGAATACCCAAAACTATCTTGAAAAAGAAGAGTGAAGTTGGAGAACTTACACTTCCTCAGTTTAAAACTTATTACAAAGTCACAGTAATCAAAACAGCATGGTACTGGCAGAAGAACAGACATATAGACCAATGGAATTGAATTGAGAGTTCAGAAATAAACCCTCACACCTTTGACCAATTTATCATTAATAAATGTACAAAGTCCACTCAGTGAAGAAAGAATAGTCTCAACAAATAGTGCTGCGATAAGCAGATAGCCATGTGCAAAAGAATGATGGTAAGCCTCTTCATTAACTCAAAATGGATCAAAGGCCTAAATATAAGAACTAAAACTACAACATTCTTAATAGAAAACATAAGGAAAAAACTTCAGACTCTTGTGTTAGGCAGTGGTTTCTTAGACTTTATTCCATAAGCATGAGCAACAAAAGATAAAATGAACTTAATCAAAATTTAAAAAAAAACTTCTGTACATCAAAGGACTTTATCAAGAAAGTATAAAGACAGCCTATATAATGGGAGAAAAATATTTGGAAACCATATATTTGATAAGGGTTTTAGTATCCAGAATATATACAGAACTACAACTCAACAACAAAAAGACAATCCAATAAAAAAATGGAGAAAACTCTTGCATAGACATTTCTCCAAAGAAGATATATAAATGGCCAATAAATACGTGAAAAGATGCTCAATGTCATTAGCCATCAAGGAAATGCAAATCAAAACCACAATGAGATACCATCACACCCACAAGAATGACTACTATTTTTTTTTTAATGGAAAATAACAAGGGTAGGAGAGGAGAAATAGGAAGACTCGTACATTGTTAGTGGGTATATAAAATGGTGCAGCCCCTGTGGAAAACAGTTTGGTGATTCCTCAGACAGTTACATATAGAGTTACAACATAACCCAGCAATCCTACTTCTAGGTATATACCCAAAAGAATTGAAAGCAAGGACTTGAAAAGATATTTGCACACCATGTTCATGGAAGCATTAGTTACAATTGCCAAAATATGGAAGCAACCCAAGCATCCATCAACCAATGACTGGATAAACAAAATGTGGCATATATACAGCGGAATATTATTTGGCCATAAAAAGGAATGAAGTTCTGATGCATGCTACCACATGGATGAACCTTGAAGACATCATGTTGAGTGAAATAAGCCAGCCACAAAAGGGTAAAGACTGTATCAGCTCACTTAAATGAAATAAGAAGATGCAAATTCTTAAAGTCAGAAACTAGAATACAGATTCCAGGGACTGGGTG
>JAQZBX010026237.1:17567-29166 GCA_029593785.1 Cabassous unicinctus
AGCAAGGGGGGGATAAATAAAATAAATAAATCTTTAAAAAAAAAAACAATAATGTAAATAGTGGGCTAAAGTTAATAGCATAATTATATTAATTTTGTTTCATTCATTGTAACAAAGGACAACACTAATGCAAAATATAAATAACACGGAAAACTGTATGTGCGAAGGGGTTATATGGAACTTTGTACTTTCTGCATGATTTTTCTGTAAACCTACAACTGCCCTAATAAAGAAAAAAAAAATGTATAAAAATCATAGGGGATAATGGAGAGTGAGACTAATATAATGAATGATTCATTTAATAGTAATGAAGAAACAATTTAAAAAGTGGTTAAGTGTGTTCCTAAAATTAAATTGCCATGATTGGTCCTTAACTAACTGCATGAACATGTAAGTATAGTTCTCTATGCTTCAATATCTTTATTTGTGAAAACAGAGATTATTATCTACCTTATAGTATGATTTTCTTTTTAAAGGATTAAATAAGATAACATATGCACAATATTTGGCAATAGTAAGCACTTAATAAATATTACTTATTATTATAATTATTAGTCGTAGTGGTATTCTTATAATAACATGGGGATGTTCTACTACTACCAGAAATTTCAAAGTACATCACACAAAACTAATTCATGATATTTGAATACCTTCTTATCCATTTTGAAAATATAAAAGTGAAGAGAGACATTTGTTGGGAGAGAAGGCCCACTCTTCTTCAAGGGGGCAGGAGGCTGTGTTGTGAGGCAGAAGAGCAAGTGAGGAACAGTGCTTCTTCCTTTCCTTCAGCCTAAAGAGAATAGGCTTCCATGGAACCACTTGGTGAGCTTAGAATTGTTGCCTGCAATTGGAAGATTCCATGATGCTTGGCACACACCTGGGAGAGTGATCTCTGACACACAGCCACCTAAAGAGGGAAAGTAGGGGAAATAAACACTCTCCCATCAAGGTTGAGACCAAAGAATGGGTGGCTGTTCCCTGAGGACCAAATGCTGGCAAAAAGAAAGAAACAAACTGCATGCCTGGAGCCATTTTAAATTCTGCTTAAGAGGATCAGCTGGGAGGGTGAGGGGAGCTCCAACATGGAGAGGGTGTGTGGTGAATGTGCCACCAGAGACCCTGGGGCTGAAGGAGATGTGACCACTGGGAGGGAAGGCCAGTAGAGAAAGAAACAGGTGCAAATAGAGAAGAAGAAGCAAGTGTGTGCCAGTTTCTGTCACCAGGCAAGCAAGAACTTGGCTGCTTTGTCCCCTATTCTCTCCCCCTCACACTAATTCATTTCTGATGTGCTCTAAGACAACAGAGGGAGAATGTAGGCAGTGAAGATGCCACCACATCCCTTTCCTCATCTAAGGCACAAAAGAAGGAGAAGGAGGTAAAATCCCATCATTCTTTGATGGAAGAGTGAAAAACTGATTAAAATCTTAGATGAGATTCTGGATTTCTCACTTGAGGGTATTTGGTAACTTGAAGCAACCAAAGTACCACTACTACCTAAGAATGAATATATAGGTGAATGACCTCCCCAGTTTTCATCTAGTAACAGCAGGAAAGCTCCCCTTGGTGAAAATAATTATAAACCAGCAATGGGAGTCAAAAACAGCTTTTCTTTATGATTAAAGCCCACACATCATGCTTGCTATTGTACCGAGGACATGTTAGTTATCAAACACACTCCACATGAGACACTGTGCTAAGTATTTCAGTACTAGTACTAATAACCTATATTGTGGGCTGTCTATGAGCTCAGCACATGGGTAATCTCAACTATTCCTCACAACTACTTTGTGATGGAGGCACCATTATTACACTCGTTTTTCCAATAAAGACACTGAAGCACAAACATTGTGATAAACAATTTTCACATTCACCTAGTAAGTTAGGTTGTCAAGCCAGGATTTTATTTTGTTTTCTTTATATATTCATTGTTTTCTACGTAGGTTATTTTTCCATTTATTATTAAAGTTTTCTTAGAAAGGTTAGTGCTTACTCTGTAGAGGGCTCATTAGCCTATTAACAACAACTTAATAATCATTTCCTAGTAATTTCCCATCATCTGTCTAGCATAATTCCTTAAAACTTGATTCCATATCATCAAGGACCACCAACTTCCAATCAAATTTGAGTTGAGGTTGTAATAAATACTCAGCAGATTTAGAGGATACAGGGTTAAGGCAGAAGGTCAAGAGAATTCTACTTCATCTTAGAAGCAACTGAAGTTTTTCTCTCACTTGTGGGGAAAGTGTTGTATATTCAGAGTTTAAACTAAAGACTTCATTTAATAACAATTAGAACAGCCAAGTGAACAAATGATTGCCACAGGATCCATGTCTCATTTATGCCATGTGTGAGTGACTATAAATCATTGCATAACTGTATAAACACTGGAAATAAAATACAATCACTGTGTAAAACAATTGTATAAGAAAAATGCAGAACAACATTGTGGTAGATTGAATTAAGTAATAACCCCAAGAAAAGACATGTCCTTAATCTTAATCCACATTCCTGTGAACCCATCTGTAAGCAGGAAACTTTGAGGCTTTGTTATCAATTAAGGTGTGGACTAATTTGTGAATAGGATCTTGTAGGATCCTATTTAAGTGTGGTCAAACTGAATGATAGCTTAATCCATAAGACTGGAGGCCTTATTAAGAGAGGAAATTCAGATGCAGCCAGAGGAGTGAGAAGTCAGCAAAAACCTGAAGAGCAGACATAAGGAAAACCAAGGACGCTGCCATGTGCCAGGAGGCAGAGATGCAAGTCAAGGAACCACAAGGATTGGGGCGAGCCAATACCAGAGCTCTTCAGACTTTGGGGAATAAGCATGGCCTTGCTGGCACATTGATTTTAGATTTTAGCCTCAGTGCCTTCATCACTGGCAAGTTGTGGCCACTAATAATGAAAATTGTGTTTAGATTTCACAAATATATTTCACTTAACTTTTAAAGCCAGAACTAAGAGCTCTTTTCATATAACACCAGCAATGAAAGCCTTTTAAAGCACGACTTAAACATTTAGTTTCAGGAAGTAAAGTTAAGCAGAAGAATAATTCATGAATTCTTAAATCATCCACTCCTATTTCAGTGTTATCTGACCATCAATAAATTAGAGAAGTAATATGCTTCCTTACTTGTTACAATTTTATTAAATTATTTACAATAACATGCCCACCCTTTGGAGTACAATCTTTAGTATTTTTTTCTGCTATGGATTTTAGCCTTTGGAAAGAATCCATATTCAGAAAGTGCTTTGTAGTCATTTTATAATTCTTTTCGGTAGCAGCTTTCTAAGGCTACTTCCAATATTAAATGAGAATTGTGTTCGCCAGCCTTAAAGAAGGCTCAGAAAAACCAAGTGTAATAAACTATAGCCAAGAATGTTTTTACAATATTTTTCCCTTGTTAACAAAATCTGAAATCCATTTCTCATCTATATTTAAAACAACAACAAAAAACCACTTTGTCAATTACTTTAAATTATTTGTAAAGATTTTTAAAGGCAAAGAACTTTAAATATATTTAAATATTGCAAATATGAAGTCCATGGTCTGCATTCTTTGGTAAATATTTTCTTGATTCATTTTCTCTGGTTTTATTCAATCTGTGCTTTTCCATGCTGCATTCCTCCAGGACTAGTAGATAAAGCAGATGGCAGCCCCTTAGGAAACTATATTTATTTAATAATCTGGATGATTCTCATGCTGCTGTATTGAAACCCTAATGGAAACAAATGTGCCCAGAAAGTTCTATAGCAAAGACCAAGCTTGCCTTGCTATAAACCAAAGTCCATCACATCAAATTGCCAAGCAATGGAAAAACAAAAGGTAATCTTTGTTCTTGGACTAAAGCTTTCAAAACCAAACTTCTTTTTCTCAGGTTCTGTTACAGGCTTTCTTAGAATGGACTAATGGTTGTCCACTGTAGATACCCCCAGGGCAGGGCTATCTTTGCAGCTCTTTGAATATAAATAACATCTGGTCAGGCCTTAAAGGTCATCTCCCAGTCTAACTCCTTCATTTTAAGTGTGAGGAATCGGAAGCTCAGATGCAGTAGCAATTTCCTAACCCTTCTCTGGTCTCCTCTGCAGTATTAAAGCTATAAGGATTTACATTGAATACTTTCTTTTACCAATATGAAATATCATTTGCTATCCAGGCTGAGGTTTAGTTCTTATTGTAAATTATTGAAATAAGATTATTTTCCCTCCCAGTAGAGTACTAAGTTTATACAGGTAGATTCACTTAAAATCCTTCAGACTAATTACACTTACATTACAGCTTATAGTTTTCATAAAAGTTTTAAAAAAATCTTTGATTTGCATTGCTTTCATTTAAAGAAAATTAGAATAAATAATCTCACAGAATAAATTCAAGTCAACACCTGCCATTTTCCTATTTGGCAGGTGATGCAAAGAAGCAATTTGCATTCTGGCCACAGAACATTTCAAGCCACTGTAACTATTGCAGCGTAAACATTGTGAATATTCCAGCCCTGGGCAGACCGGACAGCGTAATAAACTTTATTTACTGTAATCCAATCCCTGTCAAGAAGAGATTTCTTTCTTTTTTGGCAAGATTGCTGGGTTGTTTTTTTGTTTTGTTTTGTTTTTTCAGCTTTGGTTTGCAACAAATGAAGAAATATGAGACACCAAAGCTGATGTTACATTTTACATGGATAAATGAAATAGCAAAAAGGATGCCTGACCCAATTCTCTAGCTTCTGCTTGCAAAGTAGCATATAAGCACAGTCTATTAATTAGTATATTGCTCTTTAAAATGAAGTACCAAAAGAATAATTTTATCTCCTAGGTTTTGAATGCTAAAACTTGACATAGACTCCTGCCATATAAATACTAATATATACATACTAATATAAACAATTGATAGAATAAATAAAATATGGCATGCACACTATCACATAACTCAACATACCATGGAATGGGGTGTAAACTGAGTCTATACTAGTCTATCATAATAAGAATATATCATAATGAAAATAACACATGAACTTCTTTAAATCATTAATTAGGTAATAAAGTGTCAAGCTATGGGTTTAGGAGAGGCACCACTGGTGTTTTATTCTGATGAGAAATCACATCAAATGTTTACATGATGTCATTGGATCTCAGTGGACATTTTTAGAAGAAATATTGTCAGAAGATCAATAAGACATTTAACTCCCATTTCTGTTCTGTTGCATATGTACCATTAGCATGTACATTCAAGAATGTGAACCTAAATCAAATTTGAATCATGAGCCATTTCTGTAATTAAAAAAAAAAAAAAAGGAAAACATATTGAACACTAGCTAAAGAGTAAGTTAAAGGCAAAAGCACCAAAAGACTAACATAAAAATAAAAACAAAAGAAAAAACATGCAACTTACAAAATGCAGCGACTTTCTGTCAGTTTGGGGCCCAAGCTCATCATACTCAGCAAAAGGCCCCGAGGCACAGGCTGGGAGTGTAAGCTGGCCTGCCCTGGCCATTGCTCAGCAGATAGGGAGTTCAAAAATAGCCACCGCATGGTAAGGGGCAAAGTGGGATGGCAGCACCAGTAGAGCCTAGAAGTATCCAACTGAAATGAACTGGGCAGAGAAAAAGAACCAGGTATAGGATAGGATCCAGGGACTCTGAAAAGCGGATGGAGAGTCAAGCCTGGGGCTCCGGAGCTTAAGCAAAAGGGTTTTTGATTGGGTTCCTTCAGTCTTGTCTCTACTGGGAAGGGGTGCTGACAAGGACCACATGCCCATAATTCCTATCCCTTAACTTCGCTTCCCACCAAGATGTTTTAAATTGGAGATATAAACATGGTAGAGGGTAGTGAGAGAACAGATAGTGCATTTGGATGGAGTTGAACACAAGTGACAAAATGGGCCAGATTGTTAATGGGCCTTAAATTCCTAGACTTAAACATTCAAGAGCCAAGACACAAATGCAAATGCTTCTGCTATTCCCCAATCCTTTTGTAAATTCTGCTTTTGGAATCACTTCTAGCTATAAAGCTTGGGAAGTTGATTCTGACCCTGGGCAAGAAGCATAGAGTATGATTATGAAAGAATGAGATGGAATTTTTGGTAAGAGTATCAGAGAGTGTACATGCCAACGGTTTGGTCCTTCAGACTACAGCTAGCCTTTACTTCCTACTGATTTGAATTCATATTATTAGCATTAACAGAACTCATCCAAAATGCTACTTTATCAATGTGGGCTACTATAGTTTTAAAACAAGTAGGAGTTATATTTGACAGAGAGTCCAAGAGAGTATTTACTTTATTGTTCATTTTTAACTAATAATTTAGATTGGTTATTTTTAAATACCGACATTTTTACATTAGGTTAGAAATTGGGTAGAATTAGTTGTTATTCACAGCAATAATAAAGCAGAGTTGGTCAAACTGGTATTTACCCATTTCCACAGGCCTAAATGAACAATGAAGCTGCCTGTGTGCCTGCTGTGAGCTGGGCTTCCAGGCTTGAGCTTATCTTACAACTCCTGCTCCTCCCCTCCCGCCCCTCCTCACGGCATGTGCTGCATGCACCAGAGTCTATCTTTGAGACTCCTCAGATCATTGTATAAAGAACAGATGAAGGAAAGAGGAAGAGGAGCTGACCTGTGCAAACAGGAAAGGGCAGAGGAGAGAGAGTATACAGAGAGATTTTTAAATGATTTCTCTTGTGTGTCTTGTACAGTTTCTGAAGGTGATTCCAAAAATGATGTTCCAAGGATGTTCTGAGCATATAAATACTCAATATATACTTTACCACATAAGGAGATAGTATTAATAAGTGAACTTGCAGTGACAGGATACAGTAAGTTTTCATACAGAAAAGTAGTAACACTGACTGAAGCATGCATTAATACTAGGGCATTATCGTTAATCAAATGTTAAAATTTAGTGGAGTCACTCAGCTGTCTAACTCCCTTTTTATATCTCCAGCTCTTCTTTTAAGTAACCTCCTAACACTCAGTTGAATGATAATATATAATAATAATTATGAAATACCAATTTAAATTTTCAGAAAAGATACTTGCAAAGGTACATATTGAAAGATTCATTAGGCAAACTGGATGGAAAACAAGAAAATACTTTCCCACAAGTCAGCTTACCAGATAGTTCAAGCACATTAAGAAGCTCTTGATAGAATTATAAATGTCACTAATGGAATTATAAATCCTAAAGAAATACCTACTATGTCCTCAAGCCCACAATACTACATGACAGCAAGGAATATTCTCCTTGCAGAAGCTGAGACCCCCTACCTTTGTGTCTCTGATTTCACAACAGTATTTTCCACTGACCCTTATTTGTGAATTACATTTTAAAGTATTTCACAATGAAATAATTAGCAAGTTAACAAACTACCCCAAATTTAGTGGCTTAACACAATACAAGTTTTTTCTCTTATGGTTCTGGAGATCAAAAATTCAAAATATTTCACTTGTCCAAAACCATGGTATCTGCTGGCCATACTCCCTCCAGAGGCTTTAGGACTGGATCCATTTCCTTGTTTTTTCCAGCTTATAAGATATGCATTCCTTCTCTTCCTTGGCTTGCAGACTTTCTCCATCTCAAAGTCAGCAACAAAGCATCTTCAAATCTATCTCTGCTTCTGTCTTCACACCACCTTTTCTTTTATAATGACCCCTGTGATTACACAGGACCCCACGAAGATAATTCAGGCTAATCTCCCCATCTCAAGATCTTTAACTTGATTACATCTATCTGCAGAGTCTCATTTTCCATATACGGTAATATATTCACAGGTACCAGAGATTACGGCATGGAAATTTTTTGGGAGCTATTATTGAGTCTACCGCATAACACACGGGTCAAAAGAAAAGCTTTGATTAAAAGTTGACATTAAATGTGTTTTTTATCAAACCCGCTTTCCTTCTACATTGAGTTTTTTTGCTTGTTTGTTTTGTTTTATATTTTTATTTTTTGAGGTACCAGGGGATTTGGGGGGATTAAACCCTGGGCCTCATATGTGGGAAGCCAATGCTCAACCACTGAGCCACATAGGCTCCCCGAGTTCTTTGTTTGTTTGTTTGCTTGTTGTTTGTTTTTTTGTTTTTAGGATGCACCGGGGACCGAACCCAGGACTTCCCATGTGGGAAGCAGGAGCTCAACCACTTGAGCAACATCTGCTCCCCGACATTGAGTTTTATTTTGCCAATATAATCATATCAAAATCTGTCAGAAAAAGTTCAAGCACACTTACAGGAATATTTATAGCCTTAATGAGTATATTAGAAAAGAAAAAAGTTGAAAATCAATGATTTTGGCAGTAAATTAAACACAAATAATTCCCACAGACATTAAAAAGAGAATAGGAAGATATCAACGTTTGCCCATAAATATGAAAATTTACATAAAATTGAAAATGTCTAGAAAGGTACAAATAACAAAACTGACACAAGAAGATACTGAATGACTGAAAAACCTCGTATGCATTTAAAAACTTCATTTCATAGTTTAAAACTTCCCACACAAAAATCTCCAGGCTCATATGGCTTCATTAGTGAATTCTAATATAGATTTAAGAAAGAAACAATAATAATCTAAAACAAGTCTAGAGAATAGTTGTTATTCTAAATAACAGTAAATTCTAAAAGTAAGAAAACCTTTCCAATTCATTTAAAGAGGCCAGAAACATTTTATTACCAAAAAACTAGCAACACCATTACATGGGAAAAAAAAAAAGTAGTCAATCTCTCAGGAACATAAATGCAAAATCTTAAGCAGAAACTATAAATCTGTCAGGACCAAGATGACTTTATTCTAGTAATGGAAGTTTGGTTTAACTTGAACAATCAATCAATGTAATTCATCATATTAACAGATTGTTACACAGCATATTGCCCTCAATTCTTCATCTCTCCTTGTATCCATGCCCTTTGTCATTTAAATTTGCATTCCTTCCCATGACATTTGGAATGTATTTCCCTTTCTCTTGACTTTGGCCCAGCCATGTGGTTTTTCTGGCCAATGGGATGATGTTAGCTGACAGAAGCAAACAGCTGAAACTGGTCATATAGGTTTGGTATCTAGTACCTCTGCCATCATTAGAAGAATATGTTCTGACTAACCCACTGGTCCCAAGATGAGTATAAGGAAAAAGTGAGCAGAGCCGTTTCAGCTGACCTGCAGATCTGTGAGAATAAATGATTGTTGTTTAAGCCAATGGGTTTCAGGATGGTTTGTTATGCAGCATTATGGTAACAATCGCTTTTTTTAAGAAAAGGGAATAGATGCTGCTTTAACAAAGAACTAAAATTTGTAGTATTGATTTGGGGACCAGATGGGAGAAAGTGAGAAAAATGTTATAGGAACCTTGCAAAATGGCAAGTTAATATAGTACACTGAAAAAAAAAAAGGCTATTTTATGTAGTGGTAAAACTGTCACCTACAATAACAAGGAAGAGAGAAAATGTACCTAATGAATTTGTAATTTTGGGAAAGATGTTTTCTAGGCAGAAAGCTCAAAGCATCACCTAATCATTTTTGTTTCATATAATGAGACACTAAAAGCAGAAATAAATTCAGAAAAGCAATGGCCAATTTACAAGCAGATTTTAGAAGCTATAGAGCTCAGAACCTGCTAGGCTGAAAAATAAAACTGCTCTTTATCTATACCTCTCCAGTCAGTAAAAGATTTTCAAAGAATGATACAGCCTGCAAGGGGGTGGGAGGAATTAAATCAAGACTGTGGCTACTTGATTCCGCTTGATAGTAAAGTCCATATCAAGAATGTAGTAGTTACAGCCTTTGTTAAGCACTATGAAAAAATTAAGATAGCACCTGGTAGATTCTCTCAACTGGATAAAAAGTTTCATCTTAAAAAGTATGATAGGGGTAGCAATTGACAAAATGAATTGATTAGAATCAAATACAATTAAAAACCAACAAAGATGTTAGGAGACCTCTATTAGAAAAAGTATCCCCAGCTTAGGCTATGTGGTGGTTTGAAGCTGTATGTCCCCTGAAAAATACAGTCTTAAATTTAATCCAATCCTGTGAGTGTGAACCCATTATAAGTAGGACCTTTTGATGAGGTGACTTCAGTTAAGGTATAGCGTACCTCAGTCAAGATAGGTCTTAACCCTATTACTGGTGCCCTTTATAAAAGAATGAAATTGAGATGGAGAGAGAAAGCCACAGGAAGCCAAGAAGCTGAACGAGACCTGGAAGAGAAGGAAGACACCAGGATATGTCACCAAGTGCTTTGTCATGTGACAGAGGAACCAAAGATCACTGGCAGCCAGCCCCAGATTGCCACGATCTTCAGGGAGAAAACATCACCTTGATAATGACTTGATTTGGACATTTTCCAAGTCTCAAAACCATGAGCAAATACATTCCCATTGTTTAAGCCAAACCATTTCACGGCATTTGCTTGAGCAGGAAACTAAAACAGGCTAAATGGGAATGATACCATTTGAGGTTCCAAAAAACCTCAGTACCCAACTATCGGCATGCAGGAAGCAGGCTAAGAAAACTGCTCATTCCCCCCACACCAACAAAAAGGATATTTTCTAATGGCTTCTACAGAAGTGGTCAGGGAAGGTGAAGAAAAAGCAATTGGTCCCAGAAAACAGAGGCAAGAGTCGTGGAAGACAATGGATGTGCCGCAGTTCTCAGATAGCATAGCAGAGTAGGTTAATCAAGTATTCCCTACACCCATTGTTTTAGTTTGTCAAAGGGCTGCTGATGCAAAGTACCAGAAATATGTTGGCTTTTACAAAGGAGATTTATTTGGGGTAAAAGTTCACAGTTCCAAGGCTGTAAAATGTCGAAATCAAGGCACCATCAGAGATGCTTTCTCACCAGGGTCAGCTACTGTTGATCCTGTTGTATGGCCACATGGCAAGCAAGATGGCTGCCGATCTCTGCCAAGGACTCTGCCTTCCCCTCCAGAATCTACCATCTCCCAGAGCTTAGCTGTGGGCAACCAGGCATAGGGTATGTCTCTGTCCGGGTTTCCTTTATCAGTCTTGGGTACCCTACTTTCTTCCCAAGTTCAACTGCAAGCTATCAGGCATGGCTCATCTCTCCATGGGCCTTAGCTCTTTGAGCCTCGAAGGGGCTTCTCTCGTTGCAGTTCAGCTGTAGGCAAAAGTGGAGTCCTTTCTCACATTACAGAATCAAATACTGTGGCTTCCTTTTCCTCGGTCTCTGTTTGTCTCCGTTTATATCAGACTCAACCTGAGTCATGCCTCACTGATATAATTGAATCAAAAGTCCTGAAGTGATCTTTATCAAGCAATTTATTCAAAGGCCCCTCAACTAAATTTAATGCAATCAAAGGGTACCATCCAGGGAAGTGAATGTGGCTCAAGCAATTGAGCACCTGCCTACCACATGGGAGGTCTATGGTTCAGTTTCTAGTGCCTCCTAAAGAAGACAGGGAGCTGGCGCTATGGGTAGGCATGGCAAGCTGGTACAAGATGATGCAATAAGAGACACAAGAAGAAAAACATGAGAGACACAACAAAGCAGGGAGCAGAGGTTCCCGGTGCCTCCTAAAGAAGACGAGCAAGACAGTGAGCTGACGTGATGGGCAGGTGCAGCAAGCTGATGCAACAAGAGACACAA
>JAQZBX010026238.1:0-29071 GCA_029593785.1 Cabassous unicinctus
GT
This sequence comes from Cabassous unicinctus, assembly GCA_029593785.1. NCBI lineage: Eukaryota > Metazoa > Chordata > Mammalia > Cingulata > Chlamyphoridae > Cabassous > Cabassous unicinctus. Next base: position 3 of record JAQZBX010026238.1, read on the forward strand.
AGGCTGATGCAGCAAGACCTCACAGCAGGAAGCGGGTGTGGCTCAATCGATAGAGCCCCCGTTTACCATGCGGGAGGCCCCGGGTTCGCTTCCCGGGGCCTCCTTGTGAGAGCAGGCTGGCCCGCGCGGCACGGTGGGCTGATGCAGCGGGACCTCACAGCAAGAGGGAGATAAGCAGACACGGAAGAAACACTCAGCAAATGGACACAGTAAAACACAAGCAGCAAGGGGGGGATAAATAAATAAAAATAAATAAATCTTAAAAAAAAAAGAAAATAAATTAATATAATGCACAACATTAACAAAAGGAAGAGTGAAAAACACATGATCATCACAATTGATGCAAAAAAGCATGTGAAAAAATCCAGCATCATTTCTTGATAAAAAACATTTAGAAGACTAGGAATAGAAGGAAACTTCCTCAACATGAAAAAGGGCACATATGAAAAACCAACAGCTAACATCATACTAATGGTGGATGGCTGAAAGCTTTCCCTCTAATATCTGGAGCCAGACAAGAATACCCACTGTCACCACTGTTATTCAATATTTTACTGGAAATTCTAGCCAGAATATTTAGGCAGGAAAATGATATAATAGACATGGAAAGGAAAAAGTAAAACTTTCATTGTTTGCAGAAGGAATGATCCTATATATAGAAAGTCACTAAAATTAGACAACAAAGCTACTGGACCTAACATATAAATTCAGCAAAATTGTGGGGTACAAGATCAACACTCAAAAATCAGTATTATTTCTATGCACTAGTAATGAGACATCTGAGAAGGAAATCAAGAAAAAATTCCCTTTAAATAGCAACTAAACAAATCAAATATCTAGGAATAAATTTAACCAATGATTTAAAGGACTTATACACAGAAAATTACCAAACTTTGCTAAAAGTAATTAAAGAAAATCTAAAGAAATTGAAGGGAATTTCATACTCATGGATTAGAAGAGTAAATATTGTTAAAATGTCAATTCTACCCAAAATGATATACAGATTCAATGCGATCTCAATCAAATTCCCAACAACCTAAATGGAGAAATGGAAAAACTAATTATAAAAATTATTTGGAAGGGTAAGGGGCCCCAAACAGGTAAAACCATATTGAAAAAGAAGAGCAAAATGGAGGACTCACACTTCCTGACTGTTTACAAAGCTACAGCAGTCAAAACAGCATGCTACTGGCACATGGATAGACATATAGACCAATGGAATTGAATTGAAAGTTCAGAAATAGATGCTCACATCTACGGCCAATAGATTTTTGACAAGACTGCCAAGTCCACCTAGCTGGGTCAGAACAGTCTACTCAACAAATGGTGCTGGATATCCATATGCAAAAGACAGAAAGAGGACCCCATCTCTCACTTTATACAAAACTTAACTCAAAATTGATCAAAGACCTAAATATAAGAACCAGAACCATAAAACTCGTAGAAGAAAATGTAGGGAAGAATCTTCAGTACTGTATTGGTCAGCCAAAGGAATGCTGATGCAAAATACCAGAAATTGGTTGGTTTTTTATAAAGGGTAATTATTTGGGGTAGAAGCTTACAATTACTGGGCCATAAAGCATAAGTTTCTTCCCTCACCAAAGTCTGTTGCTACGTGTTGGAGCAAGGCACCTGCTGATGTTTGCCAGGGTTCAGGCTTCTTGGGTTCCTCTCTTCCTGGGGCTGCATTTCTCTCCAGGCTTAGCTCCTCTGTTTCCTCCACAAGGTCAGCTATAGACTATGAGGCTATCTAGACTTTGCCTCTCTCCACAAGAACCATCAGGTGAATGGCTTGTCTCTCTCCCGGGGCCATCTCTCCTTCCTCACAACCAAGCTCTCTTACTTCCCGGGGCTCCAGCTCAAGACTCCAACATCAAAACTTCTCCAACTCTGTCCTTTGCCATGCCTTTTATATTTGATTCCCCATCCACCAAGGGGTGGGGCTCAACGCCCTACTGACGTGGCCCAGTCAACACCCTAATCATAACTTAATCATGCCCAGATCAACATATCAGTTTACAAGCATAATTCAATATCTATTTTTGCAATTCATAACTATATCAAACTGCCAAACTGCTACAAGGACCTTGTGTTGGGCAATGGGTTTTTAGACTTTACACCCAAAGCACAAGCAATGAATGAAAGAAGAGATAAATGGGCTTTCCTCAAAACTGAAATCTTTTGTGCATCAAAAGACTTTATCATCAAAGTGAAGAGACAACACACTCAATCAGAGAAAATATTTAGAGACCTCATATCCAATAAAGGTTTGATATCCAGAATATATAAAGAAATCCTACAACTCAACAATAACAACACAAACAACCCAATTAAAATATGGGCAAAAGACCTGAATAGATATTTCTCTAAAGAGGATATATAAATGGCTAAAATTTACATGAAAATGTGCTCAACATATTTTGCTATTAGGGAAATGTAAATAAAAACTACAAAGAGACATCATTTCACACCCACTAGAATGGTTACTATTTAAAAAAAAACAACCAGAAAATTACAATGTTGGATCAATTGTGGATAAATAGAAATATTTATTCATTGCTGGTGGGAATGTAAATGGCATAACCACTTTGGAAGACAGTTTGGCATTTCCTCAGAAAGCTTAGTATAGAATTGTCATAAGACCCAGCAATTATATTACTTGGTATATATCCAAAAGAATGTAAAGCAGGGACTTAAACGGCTATTTGCACACTGATAGCAGCATTATTTTACAAGTGTCAAAAGATGGAAATGACCCAAATGTCCATCAACCAATAAATGGAAAAAAAATATATAGTATATACATACAATTGCATATTATTCAGCATTAAAAAGGAATGAATTTCTGGTTCATTCAACAACATAGATGAACCTTGAAGACACTATGCTGAATGAATTAAGCCAGACTCAAAGGACAAATATTGTTTTGTCTTACTGATATGAAATAAATAGAATAGGCAAATACTTAGAATTAGAATCTAGGATATAGGTTACCAGAAGCTGGGTTTGGGGTAGGCAATGGGGAGTTAATGCTTAATTTGTACAGAATTTCTATTTAGGCTGATAGTAAAGTTTTGGAAATGGATGGTTGTGATGGTAGAATAATGTTGTGAGTGTAATTAGCATCATGGAATTATTTATGTAAATTTGGTTAAAAGGGGAATTTCTAGGTCATATGTTTTGTTACTATAATAGCTAGAATAAAAATTAAAATAAAGCATAGAATTGCACAACACAGTGAACCTATTGCAAAGATGTACAATTATAAAACTGTTCTTTCATGAATTATTACAAATGTACCACAATAATGCAAGGTGTTAATAAGATGGTGGTATATGGGAAAAATACATCCTAATATAAACTATGGACCATAGTTAATAGTACAATTTTAATATTGTTTCATCAATTGTAACAAAAGTGCCAAACTAATACAAAGAGTTAATGATGGGGGAATTGAATGTGGCACAAGGGATTGGGCTCCCGTTTACCATATGGGAAGCCCTGGGTTTGATTCCCAGGGCCTCCTGGTGAAGGCAGGCTGGCCCACGCTGCAGAGAGCTGATGGCCCATGACACAGAAAGCTGGCACAGCAAGATGACACAACAATGGGAGACGCAGAGGAAACAGAGTGAGAGACACAGCAAAGCAGGGAGCTGAGGTGGCTCAAGCAATTGAGTGCCTCTCTCCCACATCGGAGGTCCCAAGATCAGTTCCTGGTGCCTCCTGAAGAGAAGAAGAGAAGACAAGCAGACACAGAGAGACACAGCGAGTGCAAAAACAACAATGGGGGGGAATAAATAAAAAATTTTTAAGTTAATGATGGGGGGCTATATGTAAATGCTGTATTTTTACATGATTTTTCTGTAAACCTACAACTTATTTTTAAAAAAAGTTGTTCTATATTTTGAATTATTTTCTTTATTTCTTACAGCTTTCTTGGAAAATAATCAATTATAGTGTTTCTTCTATTTTGTTTATGTGTGTTTCTGGTTGGCATGCATCATCTGTATTGTAGATGTGTATCCTTTGTGGGGATGTTATTCTGTTCATTAAGAAGCTTATGTTCTTCTGAAGAAAGCAAAATAAACAAGATAAATTATCAAATACATAGTAGGTTATATGGTGATTGGTATTAAGAGAAAATATAAAATAAAACAGGAATGGAAATATGCAGTATTGGGACCACTGACTAAAACTTTAGAATTAATTTCACTTAATCATCTCTGCTTATTGTCTTATTGTTGCAATGCATTTTAATTATACATATAATTTAAAACACAAAGACATCATATCACCATCATTATTGTTACTATTATTAGTGCTATTATTTTATGCAGGGGATATTAATTTAGATTTACTAAAATATTCATCCTTTCTCTGTTCTTGAGTTATTTCAATGTTTTCACCTGGGATCATTTTCCTTCTGTCTGAAGAGCTCACTTAAGTGTTAATTTCAGTGTCAGTCTGCTACTAATGAATACCTCTAATGTTTTGTTTAATGGGAAATGGTCTTAATTTCATCTTTGTTTATAAAGTCTATTTTGATTAGAATTAGAATTTTAAGTCAACAATGTTAGTTTGTTGACTCCTGTTGAAATATCAGTTTTCAATCTCCTTCATGTGCCTTTTTAAACAATTTATCTTATATCTGGCTGATTTTTTAGATCTTTTCTTCTTTGTTTCACTCCCAGCAGTGCTTTTTTCTTTGTATTTTTATTTTTATTTACCCTGCTTGTGGGTCACACAAGCTCTATCAGATATTTATTGTTTCCTAATGACTGCAAAGTCAAACAACATTAATTTATTTATCTGCATGATTCTATGGGTTGGCTAGTTAGTTCTGCTGTGCTGACATCATCTGGGTTCACCCATACTGCTGCATTCATTTGGCAAGTTGACTGGGGGCTGGGTTCACCTAGGGCAGCAGGGATGATAAAGCATATCTCCACGCACTTTTTTTTTTAAGATGCTTAGATTACATAAATGTTACACAAAAATTACAGGGATTCCCATGTTCCACCTCCCACACCTCCTGTAACCTCCCACATAAACATCCTTCATTAGTGTGGCACATCACCTGCAATGGATATACACATCCTGGGGCTTTGCCACTAAGCATGGACCATAGTTCACATTGTAGACCACACTCTCTCCCACACAGTTCTGCATGTTATATGCTGATGTAAAATGGCCTATATTTGTCATTGTAATGTCACTCAGGATAATTTCCAAGTCCCGAAAAAGCCCCTGTATTACAAAAGTTTTTTCCTCTCCCTGCCCCGAAAGCTTCCAGTGGCCACTGGCTCCACCTAATGTTGTAATTTCTTCCATTGCTTGAATCACAATATGTCCATGCACATTTTTAACCAAGACTTCTTAATGGCATAGTAGTCTCAGGGCAGCATTCCATGACGGCAATGATGGAAGCTACCAGGCCTCTTTAAGCCAAAACTCCGGAATTCTCATAATGTCTTCCCTCATGACATTGTTTTATTGGAGGTCCTAATCTGTGCAATAAGGCAAGAATACATGTAAAGAATACACCTAAATATTAGAAAGGAAGAAGAAAATTTGTTTTGATTTCCAGTTTATGTTCCCATTAAGATAAAATTAATGATTTTATAAAAATTACTATAAGTAATATACTTTCTTGCCAATATACAAAAACCAATTGTATTTCTTTATAATAACAGACTTGGAAAATGAAATATATCATTAAATTAGAATAAAAGCAAAAATATGTAGTAAAAAACAAACAATATCTCTACAATAAACCTACAAAATACTGCTAAGAGGAATCACAGAATACATAAATTAATGGAGAAACATACCATGTTGATTGATTAAAATGCTCAATATTGTTATGATATCTATTCTCCCAAAATTGGTCTACAGAAGCAATGTAATTACAACTATATATTGACAGTCTTTTCTTTTTAGATTTTCAAAACTTGATTATAAAATTTAGAGAAATGCAAAAGATCCAGAATAGCCATATCAATTATGCAAATAATTGATGAAGGACTCCCACTTCAAGGCATGCTATAAAGCTACAGTAATGAAGATGCTAAGAGACAGACATAAGAGCAATGGAACAACCCTCTATAAAGAATACAAGGAATACAGAGTTGAGAAATTCATCCAAATATATAGTCAATAGATTTTCAAAATGGTATAGGGTAATTAAATAGGAAAAATTATTTTTTTACAAATGGTTCTGAACAACTGAATAAAGCAATGAAAATAACAAATATTGACTTATAAAACAAATAAAAATTCAGTTTCAGAAAGTTACAGGCCTAACTATTTAAAAAATGAAGTTATAAGGCTTCTAGAAATAACCAAGGAGAATACCTTTGCAAATTGGGTCAGGCCAAATTTCTAAGAGAAGACAAGAAATATACAAACACGAAGTAATTTAGAATTCCTCAAAACTGAAAACTTCCATTCATTGAAAAGTATCATTATCATTAAGAAAATATTTGAAAATTATTTGTTGCTGGAATATAAAATGAGCATCTTTAATCAATAATATAAAGAAAAAAAACTAATAAGATTGGTCAAAACCCTTGGACAGACACTTCACAAAAGAAGATATATAAATGGCTGATAAGTAACTGAAAAGATTCTCACCATATGTGTTCATCAGAGAAATGGAAAGTAAATCCACAAGATGCTTTTCTCAGTCTCTGGCAATGGCTAATTGCAAAAAGGTTGTCAATATCAAACACTCATGAACATATGAAGGAATTGGAACTCTCATTATTTTCTAGTGGTTTTATAAAATTACACAACTACTTGAGAAAATTCTTTGGCAATCTGTTTTATACTTCAGCATACACAAACCCTATTAGTCGACAATTCTACTCCTAGGTATTTATCTAAGGCAAATGAAAACATACATTTTTATAAGACAGTACTGGAATATGTACAGAAGTTATATTCAGAGCAGCAAAAAATTGGAAACAACTGCACTGTACAACAGAAGGAGAATGGATAAACCAATCATAGTATACTCATACCATGAATGACTATCTAACCAGTAAAAATGAATGCTGATAAACACAACAATATGGCTGGATCACAACAATATTGGGCTTAGCAAAAGAAATCAAATTCACTTCCATTAATAAACTTCCATTTATATTAAACTTAAGTGAGATCTGTGGTGACAGATTTCAGAAATTGGCTGTCTATAGGTGGCATCAATGTCTACATGTTTCAACTCAATATACAGCCTCCCTCCACTTCCCAGAAGGTTGGGCTAATATGAGGTGTTTCAAACCCCCAATCCTAAACACATGGTTGGTCTTTCTGGCATGATCAGCCTGCTTAAGACTGCATCTGTGGCCAGACCTACCCTGTCATATCCTTAGGAGGGGGCCCACCATGAATAACTAAAGACACTGCTGCCATGGAAAATTTGAAATATTTTGAGATTAACAACCCCCCACTCAGGAGTGGGGACATAGCTCCATCTCCTCCCAATTTTTCCAGTGCTATTGCTGTCAAACATATTACATTAATATATGTTACAAACTGAAAATAAAACATTAAAATTGTTCCTTTATATAATTTTATGTCTTTTAAAGAAGTTGAGGTAAGAATGTAGAGCAAGTATATATTTGAGGTGTTTATATTAACATTTTTCCTATCCTTTCGAGTTCCCTTCATTACTTCCTTTGGACTCAAAATACCAACTGTGTCTTTTCCTTACCCTAATAAAGCTTTATTCCCACCTGCCTCCTTTGTGTTGTTATTGTTTAATAGATTACCTTTCTATATGTTAGAAGGCAATTATATACATATTGCTTTCTATAATTGCTTTTTAATACTGTTAAGAGAAGAAGGAAGAAGAAATGTTCATATATATCATCTTTTGTAATTACATAATTTCTTTTATTGATTGTCTTTGTTATTTTGTGTGTATGCATTCAAATTACTGTCTGGAGTCCATTGCGTTCAACATTTATGAGCTTCCTTTTGTTTTTCTCATTTGGTGGGTCAGCTAACAATGAATTTTCTTCATTTTTGTTTATCTGGGAGTGTTTTTATTTCACCTCATTTTTGGAAAGTAATTTTAGTTTTGCTGGATATAAGATTCCTGGTTGGCAGGTGGTTTTTTTTGTTGTTATTTTTTTTTCAACTTGTAACACTTTGAATATGTCATTCTATTTGCCTTCTGGCCTCCATTGTTTCTGATGAGAAATCAGCTGTCAGTCTTATTGGAGTTCCCTTCATTTTTCTCTTACTGCTTTAAAGACTTACTCTCCGTCTTTCTATATCTTTTTTGTGATGTCTGCATGTGGATTTCATTGTGTTTACCTTACTTGGAGTTCATTGAAAGTCTTGGATGAATAAATTAAGGTTTTCATCATATTTTGGAAGTTTCAACCATTATTTATTTGAATATTTTTCCTGACACTTTCTCTTCTCTCCTCCAGTTACTTAAATTACACATATGTTGGTGAGCTTAGTGATGTCTCATATTTCTCTATGGCTCTGTTCAGTTTTATTTATTTACTTTTTTCTTTTTCTGTTCTTCAAATCACATGTTCTCTACTAATCTATCATGGATTTTTTTTTCTGTGAACTCAATCTGTTGAGTTCCTCTAGTGAATCTTCCTTTGAGTCATTATACTTTTCAATTCCAGAATTTCCATTTGATTATTTTTATTTTATATTTCTATTTCTTTGATACTTGCTATTTGATGAGGACTTTATATCACACTTTCCTCTAATTCATTAAATATGCTTTTCTTACTTCTTTGTTCATATTTATAATAGCTGCCTTAAAGTCTCTGCTAAATCCATCATCTGGGTCCTTCAAAGGTAATTTCTATTGCTTGCTTATTTTCCTATGTATGAGCCACATTTCCCTTTTTCTTTACATGTCTCTTACTCTTTTGTTCAAAATGGGATATTTTAATAATACAATGTAGGAACTCTGGATACTGATGCCACATTGCCTGTTCCTGGAGTTGTTGTTCACTTGGCCATTTACCTATTTCCTTAGTGACTTGGCTGAACCGGTCATGAGCATTTATTTCCCTGTATTGCACATTCTCTGATGTCCTTTCTTAGATGTTTCCTCTTTATTTTTTATCTTTTAAACTGGCTTCTTAGCGGTCATCCCTGAGTCAACACAAGACCCTATTGGTCAAGTAGTGTCCTTAAGCACCCTTAGCCAGTTATAGTTTTACCTTTAATGTTGGATGCATGTGTGTCTTGAAGGCTTTTGCCACAGTAGAATAAGTTTACAGTTTCTTCCCCATGTTCCCACTTTAACTGCTCCTGAAAGGCATAGCCTTTGGCATACACACTGTCTTCAAACTGCTAGAGATGATTGTGATCTGATTTTTTAAGCCTGGCATTCTGTTCAGTCAGAATTTGGTCAGAGGTTTTGTTTAATTCCCTTGTGCCAGTGTGGCTTCCATCCCGTGTTGATGGGTGTGATGGTTAATTTCATGTATCAATTTGGCTACGTTATTGTATTCAGTTTTTTGGTCAACAAGTACTAGTCTGACTGTTACTGTGAGGGTGTTTTGTAGATGGATTTGCATCTATAATCAGTTGATTCCATCTATGACTGATTACATCTATAATCAATAAAGGAGATTGCCCTCAGTAATGAGATGAGTCTCTTCATCCAATCAGATGGACACCTCAAAATGAGCACTGAGGATTTCAGCAGTCAGAAAGAAGAATTTCTATCTCTACTTTGACCATCCAGCTTCTCCCGGGGAATTCAACATCACCTTCACTGGCGTTTCTAACTTGCATCTTCTCCTAGGGAATTCACTTTCACCTTCATGAAATTTGCAACTTATAGCATGTCCTATAGGACATTCTAATACACATGGTTGTGTGAATTAATTCCTATAATGAACTCCTTAATATTTATGTATATACACATATATACATATATACATATATGCATGTGTGCATATATATACACATAAACACATATATACATATATATATATGTGTGTATATATATATATATATATATGTTTCTCTGAAGAACTCTGACTAATACAATTGTCTAAGTGCATCTTGGGGAATGGTTTCAACTGTCTACCGTGTCCTGCTCTGATTGATCCCAATTGAGTATAGCCTAGCATTTATACACAACATTCCTGAACTCCATAGTTGATTTTGATCCCAGAAGGGCTCATCTTGATTTTCTTTTTCTTTGGTTCCCACTATTAAACATCTGGTTGCTATGCCTGTTTACCCTATATCAGATCTACCTGTCTCTTAATTGCTTTCCACAAAATCTCCATTGTTTTCAGCACTGCCCTCAGTCATTGAGTTTTCTACTCTTTGAGAAAAAATATAGTCATTCTCCTTAGGCAGAGATGCAGAAATTTTCATCTATATAGACTGCCTCTCCCCTTATGCAAATCCCATGCATAATTTCACCAAAGTTGGGGATGGAGACCCTCTTTCCCCAGAATGACATCCCTGCTCTATGAGTGGACACTGGAGAGGAGATGGCAGCCCCTGGTCTTCTTGACTTGCCCCTTCCAGCATGGAATTTCCAAACTGTGTGTGAGCTTGGGGTGTAATCATGACTCCAGCATTTCTAGCCTGCCAAAAAGTTTACACCCTACGAGTGGGGGTTGGGTGGGTGAAGAGAGACCCAGTCTACTCACCCATATGTACCTGGAATAGAGCTTCAGCAATACAGAGATGAAAGGATGAAAAGATGAATGGATGAAAAACACCAACAGCCTGCTCCCTTAGAATGAAATGGTAGCCCTAGACTAAAAGCTGGGTGGCAGGGGGAAAGAGACAGCTCCCATCTTCTTGGCTGCACATGACCAGGGTAGGGAGCTAGGAAGGGGTATTGGAGTAGGTCATGGCTCAAATGCCACAAATCCACACTGTTCTGAGAATTCCATTTATTTTCTTGAATAATGTTTCTATGCTTGCTGTAGATCATTAGGATAATTTCCAGAAACTTTAAATGATTGTTTTTGTTGTTTTTCTTTAATTTTCACCAGTTACATTGCTGTTTGCCTGGGTAATAGTTCTGCCCAGCTCCTTACTCCATCTTTCCAGAAGTCCTTCCTTCGCCACAGATTTTTGGGGTGGCTTCATGCACAATAACATTTTTTTAAAGCTATGTGGTACAAACTTAACTAATGTTAATCAATTGGTTATACCTTCACAGGATATTTGTTGAGAAAATACCTGAAAGTGCCCAGGAAGAAAATGGGCTGAGATTACTTTGGGCTGTTGGCCATGGATGTAGCAGAAGATAGTGGATTGGAAATGTTTTGTATTTGATCTCTCTTTCAGACACAGATTCACTTTTTTAAAGTCTTGGTTTCATTTTCCTTCTTAGAGTATATTATAGTAAAAACAACTTGGAATTGGGGGGGACAAAATTGAAATAAAATCTTCTAAATCAGTTGCAGGCAAAAATAAGTAAATAAACACCAGTAGCTACAATTAAAATTTGTGAGCCATGCATCTGCCTTCAAAGCTCTGGCTTGTCTGTTCTGAATTTTATCTTTCCAGCATCAGTGGCACTAAATTATTGTTAAAGATTTTGAAAGCCAAGCTCTGGACTAGTTGGCCATGGATGGTGTGCAGACACCTGAGTCCTATGTTTCTTTTGGAGAAAATGAAACAGACCATAATCTCTTCTCATTTCACCTGCAAAGCATATTTTATTTTTCACTTTAATACTATTTCCTGACTTATTCCAGCTGGGGAAGACTTCACCTCACTGTTCATAATAGATAGACAAGCATTACTGCTCCCTGAAGTGACTGAGTATTAAGAAATCTCTTCACCAACTAAAAGAAATATGAAGACAAAGAGAAGAGGAAATTATTAGAGGAAGTAAATTGAAGTAAAAAGGGCTTTATCACCTCAGGGGTATATTTTAAAGCTCTCAACATCTAGCTCTCAATTAACAGATCCACAATTCAATTCCCAAGTTAGCTTTTTCTGTGGTCAGATGAGAAGAATTATTAGAGGTGCTGAAAAACTTGTTTTAAAAAATTTTGAGACTGGGGATTAAGTCTTCCTGATCAAACAAATCGGGTCTGGCAGGTCAGGAAGGACTGGGGATTTATAACAGCACTTTCAAGGAGGACATGTTTAAGGGAGTCCCCAAATTCTCCAGATAAAAACTAATACTTCTTTAGTGGGAATTGGCTCTTTAAGAGGAAATGCAGCAACCATCTAGGCCAGGTGTTTTGGGGGTATGTAATTTAGGTAATGAGTGGGAAATGTTTTCAGAAAAAAAATATAACAAATTAAAAATTGTCTTCATGAAAACTCATCCAGCTTTTCATTTTTATATGAATATTTTTCAGAATGTGTTCCACATTTCTGCAATAAAAAGTCAAAACACAAATGATTCTTTCATTTTCTTTTTTCCTTAGTTTTGTGAACATGTTCTCACACAAGTTTAAATCTATGTATATTTTTTATCTATTTATCTATTTCCTTATATTGTCTCCAACACACACTGACACACAGCCTAGGTATCAAGAGATAGACTCTGAAGCCAGACTGCCTAAATTCAAAATATGAGTTCCAGCGAATTATTTAAACCCTCCATACCACAGTCTCCTAATCTGCTACATAAGAGAATCTAATTCATGAGCTTATTGTGAGGATTAAGTGAGATAAGCATGTAAATCATATAGAACAGTATCTAGCCCAGAGCAAATGCTCAATAAGTATTAGCTATTGTTATGTGTACACAGACACATGTGAGAAAACACACGTTTGAGTGTATTTATAGACACACTTATGCATGTACACACCTAGACACATCAACATTTAGCTCTGCACACACAGAGGCACAAACATGGTATGCACATGACTACCTGAGTGCACAGAAGAGGCCTGTTGAGTATGTCAGGCACCCCCACACAGATGCAGACATTCCCAGGAGGGAACTTCCTGTGCTGGGATATGCAGTGACCCCATTTAATCTCGCAGGGTACCAGTCTTCTGGATGTCATACCTGTCCCTGACCTCTTCTGAGAGAGGCAGGTGATGTGTGCTAGGCTTCAGATTCCCAGCACTTCCACCTACTACCCTCATTCATTTTCCACCTCCACCCCCACCCTTGGGTACAGCAGCTCTGTCTGTCTGAGTCTCAACAGGGCTTCTTTTCCTGAGTCACAGCCAAGCCCTGACTTCAGAAAGATTCCAGGCAACCCAGATTGCTCGGTTCTTTTAAGGTGATCCTGGCTGAATGAAAGTTTTCTAGGGTCACCAACTTCTTTCAGGATGAAGTCCGACTTCCTTTACATGCAGTCCATTGCCAGGTAGAACCCAGGATCTGCCTGTTCTGCAGCTAATCCACCTGCCTCCATGCCTTTCCCTGAGCCCTCTGCTCTGCAGGCCTGTAAGTCTTTGCAAATGCTTCTCCTTCTGTCTGTCACTGGGTTACCCTTTCTTCACCTTGCATTCTCTTACCCAGAAATTCATCTCAATCTCCAAGCTTTTCTAATAAGCCGGTACAGGTCATTGTCTCCTTTCTTGTGTTCTTACCTTTGTGGGCAGGTCTAGGGGATGTGTGCTTGTGTTGCCTTGTAAAAATGCATTTGGAATCACCTAGCCTACCAAACACTCTAATCTGGCCCTGCCAGATGACCCCCTCATCAATAACCTTCATGCCCCAGTCACAAGACCCCCATTCTTGCCCAAGAAGGCAAACCTACGGCTTTCTCAATATCTGTGCACTTGCTGTTCTCACTGCTGCCGGAAGACTTGATTCCAGCTACTTGACTTGCTCACTTCTCCTTACAAGTCTCAGCACAAATGCCACCTCTTGCAGCAGCTTTTCCTGAGCCCTGTCTTCCTTCCATCATTTTCTCTTTTATTACGGTTTATTTCCCTCACACTGTTTTTCATAATCAATAACTTATTTAGTTATTTGATTACCTATTAATTATGATTCCCTTCTATTAGAATGTAAGCTTCAGGAAGCCAGGGGCCTTGGCTAGAGGCAGTATAGTATTCCCAACAAACCAACCTTTCTCTGGAGAGGAATTCCAAGTGAAATCTTTGCCTGGTGTCTACTTTGCTAAAGAAATACCTGAGGGCATTTGTGTTATCCCTCTTCCTGCATTAAAGTGATAATACTAAATATACTAATTTTAGTCCTACAGGGCACAATGCATTCCTTCTTCCATATATATCCTTTATTTTTTAAGTAACCACTTTATTTTAAATTCACAAAAATAAAAGAACCGAAAAAAGCAGCTCAACAAGTTATGGAAACATTACTCCTAAAAGGTTTTTTTTTCAGGCACTTTTATCTCATCTAATTCCAATTGTTAACTCAGTTGTTCCTTTAGTGTTCAGAAAGATACACAGATGAACACCGATTAAATGACATAGTCAAGTTCTCCTTATTAATGAAAAAAAGAGAAAAATGCTTATTCATACTATCTCACAAAACCAAACCCCATATTCTTTTTTACCTTTAGGATTAATGTAGTACCAACTTTGCATTTGCTACTAAAACATTACAATATTGCTATTAACTGTAGCCCATAAATTGCACTAGTTATATTTTTCTGATGTATCATCACATTCTTAACACCCTATAGTGGAAGAATACTTCTGTATTTATATTATTAACCACAATCCTCATCTACTTCCAAAATCATTGTTATACTTTCCCAATATTATCTTCCAGCTGTCCTCCAACTAACATTAATCTTCCTAGACTACTGTTTTCAGCCACAATCATATCCATAAATCAATAGTGTTTGTTACTTTCATTATAATGTGTTATCATCAAGTCCAACCATTACCACATATTTACATTTGACCTCATTAAGCATTTTAAATATATCCAGTATTTTCTCCCCTTTCTCATCCCACATTCCATTTCCCACCAACCTACACCTCATAGTCTAACTCCATAAGTGTACTCATTGTGTTTAGTTCATATAAGTGAAATCATAAAATATTCATCCTTTTGTGTCTGATTTATTTCACTCAACACTATATCCTCAACGTTTCTCCATGTTGTAATGTGCTTCCCCAATTGGTTTCTTCTTACAGATGAGTAATATTCCATCACATAAATATACATCTTGTTTATCCACTCTTCTTTCCAACTTTCAGCAATTGTGAATAATACAGGTATGAAAAGCGGTGTGCAAATATCTGTTTGCATACTTGCTTTCAGTTCTTCTGAATATATTCCTAGTAACAGAATTGCTGGATCTTATGGCAGTCTATATTTAGTTTCCTGAGAACTGCCAGATTGTTTTCCACAGAGGTTGCACCATTTTTACAGTCCCACAAGTGAAGGACTATTTCTATTCCTCCATATCCTCTCCAGCACTTGACGTTTTCTGTTCTTTTAAACATGGCCATGCTGTATAGTGTGATATGATATTTCATTATAGTTTTGATCTGCATTTCCCTAATAGCTAGTGATGTCGAACATCATTTCATGGGTCTTTTGGCCATTTGTATTTCCACTTTGGAAAAATGTTCAACTCTTTTGCCCATTTTTTAATGGGGTTGCTTGTGTGAAGTTCAATCCCTTATCAGATATATGGTTTCCAAAGACTTTTTCCCATTGAGTAGGCTTTCTTGACAAATTCTTTTGAAGAACAAAAGTATTTAATTTTGAGGCAGTCCCATTTATCTATTTTTTCTTTGCTGCTTGTGCTTTGGGTGTAAGGTCCAAGAAACCACCATCAAGCACAAGATCTTGAAGATTTTCTTCTAGGAATATTATGGTTCTAGTTTTTATATTTAGGACCATTTTTGAGTTAATTTTTGTTTAAGGTGTGAGATAGGGGTCCTCTTTCTTTCTTTTACATATGGAAATCCAGTTCTCCCAGCACCATTTGTTGAATAGACTGTTCTGCCCCAGTTGGGTATGCTTGACAGTCTTCTCAAAAACCACTTGAACATAGATGACAGGGTCTGTTCTGAATCATCAATTTGGTTCAATTGATCTATATGTCTATCTTTATGCTAGTAAGGTGTTTTTACCACTGCAACTAGGTAACATGATTTAAAGTCCAGAAGTGAGAGTCCTCCAATTTCATTCTTCCTTTTTAAGATGTTTTTTACATAAAATTCCAAATAAACTTGATAATTGTTTTCCATTTCTCTAAAAAAGGCTGTTGGAATTTTTATTGGTATTGCATTGACTCTGTATGCCAATTTGGGTAGAATTGACATCTTAATGATATTTAGTCTTCTAATCCATACACATGAATTTTCTTTCATTTATTTAGTTCTTTGATTTCTTTTAGCAATGCATTGTAGTTTTCTGAATACTAGTGCCTTACATCATTAAGTTTATTGTTAAATTTTTTATTCTTTTAGTTGCTATTGTGAATAGAATATTTTTCCTGACTTGCTTCTCAGATTGCTCATTACTAGTGTAGAAACTACTGACTTTTGTTAATCTTCTTGAAGAACCAAATTTTGGTTTTGTTATTTCTATTGTTTTTGTTTGTTTGTTTGTTTGGTCTCAATTTCATTTATTTCTTCTCTGAGCTTTGTTATGTCATTCATTCTGCTTGCTTTGGGAATAGTTTGCTGTTCTTCTAGTTTCTCCAGCTGTGAAGTTAGGTTATTGATTTTGGCTCTTTCTTTTTTTTAATGTAAGCATTGAGTGCTATAAATTTCCTTCTCTGCACTGCCTTCACTGCATCCCCTAGGTTATGACATGTCATGTTCTCATTTTCATTTGTATCAAGGTATTGATTCCTCTCACAATTTCTCCTTTGACCCACTGATTATTTAAGAGTGTATTATTTAATCTCCATATATTTGTGAATTTTTCTTTTTTCTTTCTGTTGTTGATTTCCAGCTTTATTCCACTATGGTAAGAGAAAGTGCTTTGTGTAATTCCAGTCTTGTTCAATTTATTGAGATCTGATTTATGACCCTACATATAGTCTGTCTTGGACAGAGATCCATCACCACTTGAGAAAAATGTATATCCTGCTATTTTGGGGTATAATGTTTTGTATGTGTCTATTAGATTTAGTTCATTTATCATATTATTTAAGCTCTCTGTTTTGCATATATCTATTAGGTTTAGTTCATTTATCATATTATTCAAGTTCTCTGTTTGAAATATTATATCTAGAATAGCCTGCAATGAGAAAATAGGTGAGGAGGATTTAATAAAAGATTATTCTCCTCTACTCTTGTCACCAGTCCAAAAGTGTTTTTAATATGGTTTTTTTCCCTAATCTAAAGCTGTTACCATGAATGTTGATTCCTCCCACTTTTTTCCTGGAGAATCATCCAATTTCAGTCAAACATTTTGGGTTTTTTGTATCTGTGATTTAATTCAGTTTTAAAGCAGGGTAACCAAGAGCTTTTGTAATCATTGCTGGTTTAGGCAGTGGAGAAAGACAGCTGAAATGCCTGAATCTTCTACATTTATCTTGACTGTGAGCCCCGCCCCCCACAGATGGGCACTTTATAAGGGGTCTTGTGACATGGTTCTAATTAGGAAGCTCAGAAACATGTTTGATGTTTATATTAGATATCCTCCCCAGCTAAAATGGTAAGTAATACTTCCTCCTCTTTTCTTTGGTTCTGATAATCTTTTCTCTTTAATTGTATCAAATTTTTATCAAATTTTTTATGGTTATAATATGACTTCAATCTTTTAAAAGAGAAAAAGGAAAAGACAGGTTAAAAAATGTAGCTAATAAATCAAAACAACACTAATTGTATATAATCAGTAGAGTCAACTCCAGGATCAATCCCTCTCTGGAGGCTGTGGTACGTGATGTATATGAACAGGAGTGCATGAGGATGCCTGAGCTATCTGTTTTGGTTTTCCCAGAGCTCTGTTTAATAGAGTTAGACAAAAAAGCTAATTTGCAAAGAGATGGCTATGGTTCTGTGCAAAGTGAAGATGATTCACTTTGCAAAACCATTACAACAATATCGACTGCAGTCATGAAAATAATTTTATTAGAGAATTAATATGCTTGGAGACATATATAAAAGTAATAGGAACAATAAATTAAGTTTTCATAAGTAGTAGGAGAAAGCACTGGAGAAAATGATAAGATGCAGCAACCCTATATAGGCCTTCAGATGGCAACTGCTTTTCCCCAGTTGGGTGAGATCCTTATCCAAGCAGTGCTCTGATTACATGGTAGGGAAGGGGAGGAGAAAAGAGGGAAATTCGAGTTATGGAAAGAATCAGGGAAATAAAGTGAAGGGATGAAATCTGAACACATGATAGAGAAATGTAATTTATCCAAGAATAAAAGGAAAAGCATGAGGTGAACTAAGAAGAATTGCTTTCATTTTATTGTGGTGGCACAGCAGAAAATAATGGATTTATATTAAAAGAATAAAAACACTATTTTTCTAAGGAAAAAAAGAAAAGAAAAAAAGTTAATGATATTTGTCAAATAAAATAAACAGTCTTTCTTGTTTTGATCTTGTTTCCTATTTTCTCCAGCCAGGATAAAAGCAGTTCTCTCCTCTAGACTTCATCAGTTTCTTCTTGACCTAAACTGCACAATACTTAGCCCCATTTGTCATTGTCCAGTGCTGAAAATGGCTCCCCATCCCCCACCCCCAGCTTTGATGTGCAGACTAGAATTTAATGATTGGTCTGGGAAAATTGTCAAATGACTCCTGACAGAATAAAATTTATCTGTGTTTCCTGGTGCAAAGAGACTCAGACACATTATTACCTATAGATAATCAACATAAATCAAAATATTCACAATCTAGACTGCCACCAACAACTAAATCTGAATTAAGTTATTAGGAAAGGAATTAAGCAAGCAGACTTGTAGAGATTCATCCCCATGAAGAACAGAGATAGTTTTCTGCCTAAATAGTGTTTCTGATCA
This sequence comes from Cabassous unicinctus, assembly GCA_029593785.1. Lineage (NCBI taxonomy): Eukaryota > Metazoa > Chordata > Mammalia > Cingulata > Chlamyphoridae > Cabassous > Cabassous unicinctus. The sequence goes on from JAQZBX010026238.1 coordinate 18,854, forward strand.
TGCCTTGTCCTTTGAAAATGTAGATTTCCCTTCCTCTTTTATTCCTCCACCCCATATAGTATCATTCATGATTTATGATTTACTGTCTGTCAGAGTGCATGAAAATACATTTACAAAAATATTTACTCTCAAATAACAAAGATATCCTAGCTTCAGGAATCTCCTATTCAAATGCAAATGCATCTGAGAAAAGGAAATAGTATGCTTTAGCCAAAACACACATACTTGCATACAACCTGAGAAATGATGGAGAATGGGATATACTTGTGGCATGTAGTAGAGAGCAAGATTATTACTGAATAAAGTACACAGGAAAGTCACCTAAGCAAAGGTGCCAGAATAATTCATAAGATGAGGTTAGGGTCTATAAAACATGGAAGACGTATTCTATGGACAAATATCACCTAATTCATTATTTTAAATCTATAACTAAAAAGTCTATTTTTATTTCCCTCATCCAACCAGTCTAAGTGGAAGTCTGCGTCTGAACTTGGGACCTGTCCAGGAAAGAATGTGTGCAATATTTAGCATTATCATGAGGATAGAAATCCCACAAGAAAGAGGAAAAAGTGGTGGTGGTAGAGAAAGAGCTAGTGTCTCTTATATGTCAACCACTGTTATGACCTGCATATGTCTCTTAATTAATTGTTCTGGAAATTCTATTATTTAGGAAAACTCTTCCCCCATTTAAATACCATGTCTGGGAGATTTTCTTGCAAGTCCAATTCTCAAAGTCTCTATGTGGCTCTAGGATTTCAAAGCACATCACTGTAAGTAATGAGATATTATTTTTGTAAAAATAAACCTAGGGATAAACAGGTGAAGGCATTGTTTTATAATTAGATAACATAAGGGCAAGTCTTTCTTTGATTCTATTGGCCTTTACCTCATGCTTGGGCCTCATGGTTGCAAGATGACAGCCCTAACTCAACATCATCTCTATACTCAAAGAAGAACAAGAGGAAATTATGGCTTTGATTTCTGTCTTTTCTTCTATTTGGAATGAAAAATTTTTCCAAGACCACCCTGACTTGGTCAAATATTTCAAAGACTTTTGCCATCTCTATACCTCAGCTTTAGATGTAAATATGTTACCCTATTCAAAAAGGAAACAATGGAAGTAAAGAAGAGTCACTAGTAACAAGCAATTTCAAAATCCAGCCAGGAAAACTTCATTGGGTTGCAAGGCCTGGGAATAATCCTCTGCGGTTTATGGCTTTTCCCTCTGGATCTGCAGTTCTGTCCTCAAAGTTTTCCTCATTGTTTCTGTGAAAGGTAGCATGTCTTCGCAGCTGAGTAATTTTATCAGCCTGTTTACTGCCTGTAAAAGTTTGAGAGTCCAAAAGCCTTTTTCCATTTCATCCTCTCTCTGTCCCTTTCAGTCCAAACTGGCCATGTTTCTGCTGATATAACATTCTCAATAACTTTGTGAATCTCTCATGTATGACTTAGACATTCACTCCCTTATACATAAGCTTCCTCCCCAGATCTTTCCTGGATAATGCCATTTTAATTTCTGGCTTCTGCTGGGACTGCTGAGGAGATCCATGAGTCACAGACATAAATGCCTCAAAAAAGCCCTCTGTGTAATGGAACTCCTTTTAAGGTACATACAGAAAAGATTGTCCAGCTACTCCCTTGGCTTTCTCTCCAGAACATACCTTCCTGAACATCACATCTCTTAATTTTAGCATCTTTTGTAATTTCGATAGCCTGAAAATTTCCCAAATCATCGGGTCCTGGTCCCTGTACTAAAAAGGTCTTTTCTCAATGCCTATCTTTCCTTTTTCACTTTATTATAAGCAGCAAGAAGAAACCAGGCCAAACCTTTAACACTTTGCTTGGAAATATCCTCAGGTAAATATTCAAGTTCATATTTTACAAGTTCTGCTTTCCACATAACTGGAGGACACAATTCAGCAAAGTTTTTTGCCACTATATAACAAAGATTGTTTTTCCTCCAGTTTCCAATGACTGTTTCATTTCCTTCTCACTCCTTGCCAGCAGTGCTTTTTATGATCAACAGTCTGTTAATGATTATTTCAGTATTTTCCAGGGATTTGTGAACCATGTGCCTTCCTGCTGAGCCCTCACTGGTAGACTCTTTAACATCCATATTTCTATTAGCAATAAGTTCAAGGCAATATAAGCTTTTCTATCATGTGCCTCAACTTTCTTCCACCCTCTGCCCACTGTCCAATTTCAAAGCCCCTGCCACGTTTTTAGGTATTTCTTATAACACCCTGCTCTTGATGCCCAAATCCATTTTATTGCTAAAGCAAATTACCACCAATGTAGTAGCTTTAAAACACACACATTTATTATCCTACAGTTCAGGAGGCTGGCTCCAGAATGAATTTCATTGGGATAAAACCAAGGTGTCAGCAGAACTGGTTCCTTTTAGAAGTTCTAAGGAGAGTCTGTTACTTTGTGTTCCAACTTCTAGAGAGAACCTGCATTTCATTGCTTGTGGCCTCATCATCTTCAGTCAGCAGCATTTCATCTTCCAATCTCTCTGATTCTGACCCTTCAGCCTCCCTCTTCTAAGGATAATTGTGATTACATTGGGTTTACCTGAATATTCCGGGGTAATCTCCCCATCTTAAAATCTTTAATGTAATCACATCTGCAAAGTCCCTTTTACCAAGTAAGGTAACATAATCAGTTTATGGATGATAAGAAGATGAAACTTTTTGGGATGCCATTATTCACCCTATAGCAATTGAGTTACCTGTTTACTCTTCTTAGTTTTCTAGAGCAGTTCTGGCAGCATCTGTCTGAATCCAAATGGACCAGTGTAAGCTCAATAGCAACTATAATTTAGCTGAGCCCAAATTTCCTTGTGTCCACCAGAATAGCTACTGATAGTGCTGGGGTTCTGGAAAGTATACTGACTAATTAGAAGGACATAGAGGTTCACGAAGCTGCCATCAACTGTGTCTCCTCTGGCCTTGTGGATTGAGGAGGCAGTCCTAAAGAAGGCCATAACACTACACGGCACAGGTGAGTGACAGATCACACAAGAGTTTAAATAATTTGAGAAATTACATATAAAAATATTTAAAAATCCTCTGAAAAATCCCATTTTTTTCTCACAAATCAGTTTAAAACCAATTTGGACTGAAAGAATGAACCTTTCTATTCTTAATGTTCTAATAATTACATAGAATTTAATTCCAAGAAGGCAGGAGGAAAAGTAAATTTCTCTGATGTCCTTTTGTGAGGAATAATATGTGCCAGGCCCAAGGAGTCTCTATATTATGCACTGTATGTCTGAAAGGAGTACTGTGATCACAGTCATCACAGAAAAGTGATACTTGACAAACCTGAGGGAAGCTGTAGTATTTTAAGACAATGTGCTGGTATATGTGGAATTGGGGAGCTCTCAGATATGCTTATATTCTGGTTGATTTAAAGTTTTCTTTTGTAGGATATTTCATAAGACAAACAAATAGTGATTTTGTTCAGATTGAAAATAAAAATGAGTAACAGCATCTAAGGGAGGGTTCCATCCACTAAAAATTACTTGCTTTGGCATTTCAGGGGCCAAGAGAAAGGTGTGGTCTATAGGGTGTGTTTTTATTCCCTTGTATTTCTTTGTGTAGTTATAAATTGTTAAATAATTCAAGTTCTTTTAATTTGGTTACAACTTGTGATTTTTTTTCCAATTTCAAATATTGCTTAATTGATTTTATCTGCCTAAAACCAGTTTTTTTTGAAAGCTTGCAAATTATGTATATTATGTATAAATTTTCTCGCCTCCCACTTCTCTTCTTTCTCTCTTCCCTTTCCTTCCGTAATCTTCATCACTTCTTTCTACTCTTGCTTGTCTCCTCCTTTTATTTCCTCTCTCTGACCTTAAATCACTTATTCTCTCTCTTTATCTTTTCTGAGTTCTTTCTTTCTTCTCCTTTGCCTCCTCTTCTCTCTTCTTTGCCTCTCTTGCCCTCAGTCTTTGGCTCTTCTGCTTTCTTTTTCTCTACCACTTTCTCTTTGTCCATATAGAAAAAATGTTCATGGTGCTCAAGTTTCTCAGACTACAGGCCTGTGTTTGAGGCCAGAATGAGAGCTGAGATAGTGTGGAATTCTTCAAGGGTAAGAGAAAGTTAGGAAAAGCAAAGTCAAGAGGTTGATTTTACTAAGACCTGTGGAATTCCCCAGACTGGCAGATTCATTACTTTGTAAAATTGTAACTGATCATATCTGAACTGGCAAAAGAGAGATTTAGATCATGTCTATTTTTTGTCAGAAAACAGTTTTCTCAGGCTGCATTGGGGAAGAAAACAACATGACTAATGCCACTGGTTAATTCCTAGTTTTCCATTTAATACATGCATGTCCTCATTTTGGGATCCAACAAGGAATATGAGCTACCATTTTTTTTTTCTATTTTCTTATGAAATTACTTGCTGCTAATGCTGCCAGTTTGGTCCTCCATATCTGCCTTCCTCCATCAAATGCTGGGATCTGCCATGGACAAACATCCAGCTTCCTTTACATAGGATTTTATTTGCACCTACCCTAGTAAGGAGGCTTTATTATAATTTATTATAATTTATTGATTCTTATCTCTGAACTAGAAGCCGTTACACCTTACTTCTTCTGGCATGTACATTCCAACACTCTGAAAGATTAAAACCAAAGGGAACCACAGACACAGCCAGAATGTACTACAATGTTCTCTGTACACCCAATAGGGGTTACCACAGAAGGTCAGGAAAGCTTTTAATAATTAGAGAATTCAGAGTTATAAAAATACCTGATTTCAAACCTTTTATTTACAGTTGAGGAAGCTGGGACACAGAGAGTTACAGTGATTTGCCCAAAGTCCTTCTGTGAAATACAGGCTAAACTATGACTGGAACCAAAATATCCTGAATCTTAATCAAGGCCTCTTATCACTATACTATGCTTGTTTATTTCCCCTGTACTATATATTGTGTATATTCATTCATTTGAATATTTACTGAGTACCCATTGTGACCCAGGTACTATATTATGCACTGGGGTTTATAGTAGTGAGAAAAGCAGACATTATCCATGCCCTTATGAAGCTTGAATTCAAGTGACGGATACACACATAAAAGTGTGTAAAATTTTAATTATACATCATAGAATACAACAGTTTCTTAGTTCATCAGCAATCTAAGTATAGAACTACCATATGACCTAGTAATCCAACTTTTATGTATATACCAAATGAATTGAAAGAAGGAACACAAATAGGTATTTGCATACCAATGTTCATAGCAGCATTAATGACGATTGCCAAAAAATGAAAGGAACACAAGTGTCCATCAATAGATGAATGAATAAAAAAAATGTGGCAAGTACATACAATAGACTATTAGTCAGGAATAATGTCCTGATGCATGCCACAACATGGATGAACCTTGAAGACATCATGTTGGGTGAAAAAAGCCTAACACAAAATGAAAAAATATTCTATGTTTTCAGTTATGTAAAATAATTACAATATGAAAATTCATATAGTCAGAAACTAGAATACTATTTACCAGGAGCTTGGATGGGGGTAGGGAATGGGGAGGTAATGCTTCATTGGTACAGTGTTTCTGTTTGGGGTGATGAAAAAGGTTTGGAAATAGATGTTGGTAATGGTAGCAAAACACAATGAATGTATTTAACACCACTGAAATGTGGGGGAAATTTTAGGCTAAATATATGTTACCAGGTTACTAATTTAAAATAAAAACAATGTAGACCCATACAACTCAAACAGTGAACCCTAATGTAAAGTATAGATTATAGTGAATAGTATATTATATTAATATTGTTTCATCAATTATAACAAAAGTACCACACTAATGGAAATTTTGATAATATGGAAAACTGTGTGTGTGAGGGGGAGAGTATATGGGAACTCTGTACTTTCTACATGGTTTTTCTGTAAAGCTACAACTCCTCTAAAAAATAAAGAAAATGAAAGACTTCACAGTCCAAATCTGCAAAAAAAACCAAATGTCTTTTTATACTTTTTGCCCAAAATGGATTATATAAAAGATAATCAAGAGTGGAATCAGAAAAAACAATTAGGAATCTCTTGGAATATGTGGCAGGAGATGATTCTGGATTTGATTAGGATAATAGAAGGGAAAATTAGTGAAAAATTCAAGGTATATTTTAAGGGTAGTATTGGCAGGACTTGAAAGTGAAGGATGAAGGATAAAGGGGAAAAGAGAGGTGTCAAAATAATGCAATGTTTTAATTCTATCAACTGGATAGATGATGTCCCATTTTTTTGAGATAATGAACACGCTTCGTGTGACTACAAGAAAAAAGTAGAATTCAAGAGTTTTAAGTTGGACATCTCATGGCTTTGATGCCATTGAGATATCCAAATTTAACTGTCAAGTAAACTGCCTTGCTTATAAGAGATGTCTGGATTGGAAGTATAAATTTTGGAGTCACTTGTATATATTACCCTAGGATAAGTCAATATTTAGAATGTGGCTATTATGTTTGAATTCTAGAGAATATCCTTCAGAGCTCAAAACATTTCCTTAACAAGCTGATATCTCCTCAACATTCTCAAACCCAATACCAAGTGTTTATTTTATTGATAGTTTTCTCAAGCTATTTGGAGAATTTATGTAGGTTGGAGATTTACTGACTTGCCTAGACCTTCTCATCCGCAGGAAGTTAAGGAGGCATGAAAATAGAAGGAGAATATAATTTACAGAGCTAATGATCCTTACCTGGCTGCAACTCTCTGGGTCTAGGTTTATGTCTATGCCTATGTGTGTGTCTGTGTCTATCTCTATGTATTATATTTGAGTTCTAAACTGCCCTATAAAATATATTTCTAGGGCAGCTCAGAATTCAAAAGTTTTAATCACATTTGCAGAATGTGTTCCTTTTCAGATAATTTAAATGTGGCAATTCATAGGAATTGCTATTTATGATTTGAATATTACTGACTGAATAATTGCATGTTTAATTAACTTCTGTTTCCGTGTATAACAGTCATTATGCTGTTAAAATTATCAATAGGGGAAACAAAATCATTGTTATTTATCAATTCAGTTTAGGCTTGATATGTAACTAGGCTTTCTATTTTCAAAGCATGTCACATTCAGGAATTACCGGACAAACTATGATTCTTAATTTCCTCTGCCTGGAAGAGTTTTAATCTGTCACAGCTAGCCCCTCCCTCAGAGCTCTGGCAAAGAGAAGGCCTTGGGGGGCTGGGGAGGTCAAAGAGCTCAGGAATATCTTTTTCCTTTCTCAATAGTTCCTATATTTAGATTTCTATATGACCTTTCCATCCTGCTTAGCCTAATTTGGACTCTAGGAATATTTATCACATATAACTGCATATTTAATTTTTAACAATTTGAATAGAGCTCTTTTAAGAATTGTTTGTTAATTTGATATTATCATACCGTTGTCCGAAGATATACACGGAGCAAATAGGCAGACACAAATAGAGTTTGACACAGAAACACAACTTACTAAAGTTACTTAAAATTTTCATTCTTTTACAAAGTAAGTTTAACTGTAAAATAACATTTGAAAGATTTCTTTGAAGGCTTTTCTTTTCCCCTCTAATTTGCACTGTGACCATGCAGTTGTACAAGAATTTTGTTCCTTAATTATTGGCTTATAACCAAAATGTCCCCAATGCTTTAATACAATTTTCCTTTGCTTCAGAACTTTGTTTATTCCCCACTTTGACTTCAGCAGACCTTGGATGAGCAAGACTAATTCTATGTATACGCAATTAGGCTATCAAAGCCTCAGGGAAACTGGTTTCTCTCAGGAATTGCAGCTTTTAGGAACCCCCAACAGTCAAGGCAGGAGGCCTCCCTCACTTCCCAGTCCTCGCAGATAACAGGACTCCAGCGGCCGTTGGACTGGAGTGGACATTCAACCCCAAGGGTTGAGAATTCCACCAGGCAGCAATTTAGTCCACACTTGGAGCCATGAGAGAAAGCAGTCACTAATACCAGTGCAAGGACAGGAGATAGGGGTGTCTCAAGTTTGCTTTCCCCTGGGCTATAGAGGGCAGAAGCTTTCATGAAGTAACCATAAGCAAGGGCAAGGGGTGAGGCTAGACTTGAAGTAACCATAAACAAAGGCAAACTCAGTTTATAATGACCACCACAATAGCTGAAGTTGAAGGGTAGGTGAACTTAGTTACAAAATACTGATAATCATAGGTGAGTTTAGTTTAAGATTACCATTACAATAGCTAAATTTAGGCTACATCCACCCAGTTATAAAAATTTCATTTGCTATTCTGCTATTTTAAAATATAAAGAGGTATCTATACAATGATCTTAAGTCTTAGTTACAGCTTCTAGTAAGTTTTCACTTAAAAACAATTTAAGCACTTTCATTCATTAAGCAATTTTATTAGTAACAAATTTGCTTAGTTTTTCTTTTCCCACAGTTGAATTAATTCCACTTGTGATTTCTTTATATATCAATTTTAATTGCAAGATGGCATTGATATTTAAAGACTCATTGTTTTTTCTTAGGTTACCTTTCACCATTATCCAATTTGTAACAGGCGAACCCCAAATCTGATTTATGATTTCCTAGGCATGAGCAGACTAACAAAGTTAAAGCAAGCACAGATTAGAACAGAAGATCATCGGAATGCAAAGCTCACGGTGTCTGTCCATGGCAGAAACTTTGTGCAGGACCCTCCAGCTTTGTTCCTCCAGGAAAATCCCTGGGTAGCTGCTAGATATGGAGCTAAGGAGTCTAGAGAAGCCCTGCCCCCAATAAGACACGAATTGGGGCTGCATCCTTTAGCTACTCCCACAAGGAGTAAAACCTTGCAAACCTTTTTTGCTGGAAGGATTGGAGTGTTACAAGGAAATAGGGAGGGAGCTAGGAAAGCCAGGACTCTTTTAATCATAATTGATGGCACATGAAGAGGTTCCTTATGCTACAGGGGAGAGGTTTAATAATTAGAGTGCATTTTCTCATCCCTTTAAGGCAGGGGTTATCATTCTTTTTTGTTGTTGTTGTTCCACAGACCCCTTGTTAAGAACTCCTGCTTTAAGGAGACACAACCACGTGGTTGTGGTCTCTGGCCCTCAGATCTGTCTGCCGTCTCCTTCTCTCTCTTACACAGGTTTAACTGGAATTCAGGGTCCCATACAGAGCCCTCTCTCGGGCATTCTGTGGCCACATGGTGTGGCAGGAAAGATTAGACTAGGCAGGTTGTCCCAATTTAAGAGCTGCCCATTATCCTAGGGGAGGAAAATGTGTTCGTCAGTCTGGACAGCATTCCATCACTGTCCTGATGGAACGGGGTTGCTCGCTGAGCCAGTGTCCTGGAAATAAGGAGCCCTGCTCACTGTCCCATGTTTTGGGGATTGGGAGCTTTGTCTCTGGGCATCCCCAGAGACTTAGAGGTCTTGGGAGCATCTGTGTCTGGTTCCCAGAACAAACACTCAAGCCGGGCTTTCCCGCTAGGAAAGGGGCTGTCTAGGGACCTTTTAACGCCTTTGCCTACTTTGCAATGGTTTTAGGAGCTGGCTATGAGTAAGCTCACCCCATAGCTGCTTCCAGGGGTCTCAGTTCCTCAGTTAAACCTGACAGTAAAAGCCTATAAAAAACTGAAGACTAATTGGCCTGTGACTTGTTGGCAAACACCCTCAGGGACTGTCCCCCCACCCCAGACAATCTCTGGACACTCTCAGGGTAGAGAAGGAGCAAGGCCTCAGGGCACTGCTGAAGGTGGGGCTTAGGCCTTTAACAAATGCATTTTCAGTTTCTAAGTCCTTCTAAAGCAGCTCACAGACCCAGAATGAGGACAGCAGTCATTGGAAAATCAAAGGCACCTTTAATTAAAAGTAGTTAATTAGCAATCTAAGTTAACAATACAACCGGTGATAGCCATTCTGAACTTAGAAATGGTTTGGTAAACTCCCTTAGGACTCCTACTCCACTTAGGCCAAGTGCCCAGTCAGGTCTCAAGGGCAACCATCACTCAGAGCTTCCTTGGATCTACACAGCATGGGGACTAGCCCCTGCCACCTCCAGAAAGGGAGCCGGGAGTTCGGGCAGACCATGTTTATGTCCTTTGGGAGCTTATCCAGGAACCACCTACCCATTAACCCCTTTTAAAATGGCAGAACCAAAAGAGGGCACAGACAGGCCTTAAAACTCACCAGTTTCTGGTGGGGGTCTGGGAGCACCACTCACTTACATTTCTCCAGGCAATGGCTCACCAAATGAAGA
>JAQZBX010026239.1:0-29064 GCA_029593785.1 Cabassous unicinctus
TACTACCTAAAAGATAGGACCTCCTAATTCATTCCACACTGAATAGATTATTCTTTTTTTTTTTAACTTTATTTTGTACATTTAATAATTGAAAATATAAACAATTAAAAACTAAAAAGTAAACACAGATGAATAAATATATACATTTCTCAGTTAATGTAATGGATACATATAAATTTTTTTTTTAATCAAACAATATATTACACAATATATTTGGATCATAGAAATGCATTCATACAGTATCTGTCCTTTTGTGTCTGGCTTGCTTCACTCAACATAATGTCCTCCAGGTTCATCCATGTTGTCATATGCTTTACGACTTCATTTCTTTGTACAGCTGCATAATATTCCATCCTGTGAATAGACCACAGTTTGTTTATCCATTCATCTGTTGATAGACACCTGGGTTGTTTCCAACTTTTGGCAATGGTGAATAATGTTGCTATGAACATCGGTGTGCAGATGTCTGTTCATGTCACTGCTCTCAGTTCTTCTGGGTATATACACAGTAGTGGTATTGCAGGGTCACATGCCAAGTCTATATTCAACTTCTTTAGGAACTGCCAAACAGTCCTCCATAGTGGCTGTACCATTCTGCATTCCCACCAACAGTGAAGAAGTGTTGCTATCTCTCCACATCCTCTCCAACACTTGTAGTTCTCTGTCTTTTTAATAGTGGCCATTCTGATAGGTGTGAAATGATATCTCATTGTAGTTTTGATTTGCATTTCCCTAATCATGAGTGATGTTGAGCATTTCTTCATGTGTTTTTTTTTGCCATTTGTATTTCTTCTTTGGAGAAATGTCAATTCAAATCATTTGCCCATTTTTTAATTGGGTCGTTTGTCTTTTTATTGTTGAGTTGTAACATCTCTTTATATATCCTGGATATTAAACCCTTATCAGATATGTGCTTTCCAAATATTTTTTCCCATTGAGTTGGCTGCCTTTTGACCCTTTTGACAAAGTCCTGTGAGGTGCAAAAGTGTTTAATGTTACAGTGTACTTAAGAATAAGTATGTTTATTAAGTAATAATTTGAGACAAAACACATTCTTAGTAAGATGCTAAATTTTAAAAGGCATTTGGAGATATAAACTTAATTCAACCATGATGGCTTCATTTAAAAAATGTTTGTGTATACAGTATTTAGCCAATCATTTTTTAAAATCTCTTTTTAAGAATAGGGCTAAAAAATAGTCTCAGGATCAAGCTCAACTAATGAACTAAACATAAAACAGAATTAACATATACTTTCAATTTAATTTCAGTCATTTATTAGGTTCTAAATCTGAATATAAAAATTAACATATTGATGCATTAACTTGAAAAGCCAAACACACTCAACTAATGATTAAATGTGAACCACACAACTGAAAATCTACAGAGCACATAAGTATAGTCCCTTTAAATTTCTGTTTTTATTGTCAGAGTTTGATCAAGAACTTATGATTTTCCCAAGGCCTAGAATAATCAGTCTGTTTACATTATTTATTTTGTTTATTCTGTATTTTTCATTCAATATTATTTAATTAGTTTTTAAAAATGTTTTCTTTTCTAAACATGCAGATTTTTCCCAAATGCAGTTATGCACCCTGCTTCTTAGAGCACTTGGTAAAATGTTAGTGTTTACATAATCTACTTTGGGGTTCTGGCTTTATCAGTGGGTATAAAAGTGATTTGTGGGTGTTTGTACACTTTTGACTTTTGCACATGCATTTCTTTTTAACTCTGCATTTTGTGACCTGACTTCCAGAATTCCATATATGTTAACACTTCATTTCTGAGCTCTGCCTCCTTCTTGATCTCGCCCTTTCTTACAATACTGGTTAACCTTCTGTTTTAGTTTGCTAAAAGCTGCCAAGGCCATATACCAGAAATGGGTTGGCTTTTACAACGGGGATTTATTAAGTTAAGAGCTTACAGTTCTGAACTGTGAAAATTCCAAATCAAGGCATCATCAGGAGATCCTTTCTCCCAGAGCTGCAGATGTGGGCGATCAGGCACACGGCAGCGTCTACTCTTCTCTACTCTCTCCTCCAGGCCTCTTTGTTTTCAGCTTCCAGCTAAAGTGGCTTCCTCTCAGCTTCTGTGTTCTATTGATTTCAGCTTCTGGCACCTGGGGCCTTCTCGCTCAGCTTCTGGGTGTTTTCTCACTGAGCTCCTGTGTGTCTCTGCGACTTTTTCCATCTTTTTCATTCCATTTATAAGAGACTCCAGTAAGAGGATTGAGAAACATCCTAGGTCATACAACCTAATCAAAGGTCCATAACTGAAGTCATTTAATCAAAGGCCCCAGCTACAATAGGTTTACACCCACAGGAATGGATTAGCTCTAAGGACATGATCTTCTGGAGTCCACCCAGCTTCAAACTGTCACACCTTCTAAGGAATATTGTTTTGCAGTGTTAATTGTTTTAGGTGTGTATGCCTCGCCTCCAAATGTGTTGTTAAGCTGCAAGAAGGCAGAAAGCTGTGTTACGAGAGTGATATGTGCTAGGCAATTTTTTAGAATAGATGATCTCAGAGTTTTTTGAGTGATAGATGAGAAATAAAATAATTGCCTGTGGATGCCAAGATTTTTTTATTTACTTGTATAATGGTTACTATGAACCAGCTTAGTGCTCTACACATATTAACTCAATTGGTTCTTATAATTAGTCATCTGTGGGGTTAGAATCCTGGCTCCCATATTCACTGACTACATAGCCTTGGACAAAATAATTAACTCTTCTGAGTGTCAGTATTCTCATGTGAAATATGATGATGAGACTGTCCACTAAAAGTGTTTTGTGAGGATTAAATAAAATAGCATTTGTAAAGTTCCTGAGTACAGACTAAGCATTTTTTCTCTACAATTACAGATTTTCCTAGAAATCATTAGATATGTAATTTGGAGAACTAAAAGTGCTTTTAACACCTCTAAAATTTTCATTTATAAACTCTCTGAGAGAGCCTACTGATTTACATAATGGGTTGTTAGTCAGGGTTAATGAGAACAAAGAAGAAAACAACCTAATCTGAAAACTTAAATATTCATGGGCCAGTAGGAAAGCCAAAGTGGTCTGTCAAATGAAACAGTGCCAACAGCTAGGTTGAGAGAAGAGCCCTCTGCATATAAGCACCTTACAAGAGAAAGAATCAGCAGGTGGAAAGGACCACACCCATACTTCACAACCCTAGATGACAACTAAACTAGCCATGCACAGTGTTTTCTGCCCCTTCCTCTCACTTCCCAGGTACCAGCCCTGTAAAGATCCAAAACAGAAGTTGGAGACTTGGAAAAGTGGTGAAAAAGAAAAGCCTACCATGGCCTCTCCCCTTTCATAGCCTTCCAAGGGTGAAGTTAGGCAGAAGAGGTGATGAGAAGACACTTTAAATGAACTTTAGAATTCTGATATTATGTGGGAGTTGACTTTTTATTACCTTTAAAAAAGAGACTTATAGCTACCAGGAAAGTTATAAAAACTGCCTCAAATTTTATCTGAAGGTGAGAGCAAGTCTTTGAGCAGATTTGAGTAGGAAAGAATAAAATTGATTGCTTTTTCTGCACCCTACTGTATCCAACTCATTCAATAAAAAATCATTACAGTTTAATTTATTAATCTTTATTTAATTTACAATTTCTTTGCATCCAGAGCAGAAGATAAATTATTCCTTACTAGCTTTGAAAAATTACAGAGGAGGCATATTTAGGATTAAAGCTGGGAGCAAGGTTCATCCCAGATATGCAGACGGAGCCCTACTTCTGAGAGTGGACATCCTTCTTTCTTTGGAATCAGGGGTTGAAGCTTATTCTCATGTATACGATGTCAATATCAAATGTGGTAATGATGTGTTCATAGTATAAGTGATTAGACTAGGGAATTACAGCTTTTCTTAGATTCAAACAAAAGGCATGGTAGGAGGTGGCTGAAATAATTCAGAAATGAGATAAGCACCCAAGCAAAAGTGGAGTTAATGGAAAAAGAGAGGAAGAGATGGATCTGAGAGATCGTTTGAAGGAAAGATTATGGTACTTGGATGCTAATTGATAAAGAGATGAAGGAGAGGGAATGGTCAAAACAACATCAAAAATTCAAAGTTTCACGGTTATATATCAAGATGCTTGTTTTAGTTTTTAAATCCATGTACAAAAATAATTTTGCTTCTTTAACAGCTTAATTAATATTTCCTGTCCCTGCTTTTGGAGTGCTTTGCAATACCAAGGGTTTGGGGTTGGGTATTAGGTAAAGAGGGTTAGGGTTCTTTGTTATCATTTATCAGTGCTAGTGTTTGCAAATACAATTACATTTCCACCTGACCATTGCCCTTATTCCCGTTTTTTCTGGCATGAAAGGCCACCAGAACCGTAAGGGCCCACTTCTCTGTTCATTCTTCTCTTGGTGACAAAAACAACTGCACATTTCAGCCTCCATTGAGCAAATATAATACACATAAAGCTCTGTATCCATAAGGGTACTTACAAAAAACAAATGGTACACTCAAATTAATGTAATTCAGGGAGAGTTTATTTACAAAGGAACTAATTACAAAGGTGTGGGTGACTTTAGGCGGACAAAGGATAGTGCAGATACACAGAGCTAGCAGTATTAAAGCTGCCACCACCCCTAAACATTAAAAATGAGGGGAGAGGAAGAGATTACCAGAATCTACAAGGAGAGGCAGTCTAGTAGTGAAGACCAAATTGGAAAGAGCAGCAATCACTCAAAGCACCCAACCAACCAGAGATGAGTCTTCAGGGAGGTTGTCAGGGTAGAATTAATATCCTCGTATCACTCCTTCCCTGTTCCAGGGCTGTATTTGGCCAAGCCCAACTGGAATCCAGTAGGCAGAAAGCAGGCTGGAGAGGTGAGGAGAGTGCAACTGAAGGGGAAAATGGTAAATATCTGAGATGGGACATCACAGCTGGCGATTTCTTCTCTATTGCTTTATTACTATGCTGAGCACAAAACTTTTATTTGCTTGTTTGTCTGTTTACAATGCTTGTAATTTTTTCCTGGGCCCTCCTGGAGACAAGACCACATTTCCTCTGCTCTTAGAGTCTTCAAAACTATCTGATTCTTCCCTCTGGGCTTGGCATGTCAAGATTGGTTCATTTCTTCTAAGGGACAAACAAGTATCTAAAATGCGCTTCTTGCTTCACCCCTCCTTCTAAGCATTTATTTCTGATCAGTTTTTATTATCCCATCTGATGATTTATAAAAAGTATGCAAGCATCAATTAGCTCCATATATATATATATATCTAAAGAAACATGGCAGGGATGAACAAAACAAATTGAGAGTGGTGACAGATATGGGGACTCTGCATAAGGGCAACAAGGGTATCTTATTGACTTTTGGAAATTAGGGTCCTCAGTCAAACCATCTCATCTGGGGACAATAAGTCTTGGGTCTGGCTTTTAGATAACTCTCTCACCTTAGAGACATCCAGACCTAAACCCTGGGCCACATGCATTGGCCTGGACTGAAGTAAAGCAAATACCTAATTCTTCATTTTTACTTCCTGCCACTCCTATTCCACAGAGACCACCTTTTTTTGTAGTGGTCAAACCTGTTATTGTCTGTGTTTGAAAGCCAGTGCATTCTCTCAGACACCTTTTTACTACTTTCATGTCCTATAGTAAAAATTAACAGAAAACTCTAACATCACAAACAGCAGTAGAGGGGAGGGGCCACTGAGAATTCAAAGCCTTCAGAAACAAAGGGCTTTTTCACTCTACTGGGTAATGAATTCAGTCCAGCTGATTTCCTGCTTAAAGACAAAAGAGACATGGAATGGATAGTGGAAGAGGGAAAGTATAAATATCAACTATAGCTTTGCCTTATTTCACATTGGCTACAATGTTTTGTCTCATTACGCTTGAGTGCAGTGTTGACTAGAAGGGGCACTATTGATAATTTTTGTCTTTTTCCTGATCTTAGAGGGAAAGCTTTCAATTATTTACCATTAAATATGCTTTTTGCTGCAGTTTGATTAGTTTTTGTTGATTGGCTTTTTCAGATTAAGAAAGTTCCCTTCTATTTGCTGATAAATATTTATAAACACATATTTTATAAGAATACTAATTTTATAAAAATTCATGTTAAATTTTGTCAGATCTTATTATATCTGTGACTATCAACATAATCATATACCTTTTTTAAAAATGTTGAATGATTTTTGATTGTTAATTCAACCTTGCATTATTAGGCTAATTCTCACATGGTCTTGGTGTATTCTTTTTATGTATCACTGTTTTCAATTTGCTGATATGATGTCATTTAGCATTTTTGCATCAATATTCATAAGATAGATAGGCCTGCAAATTTCCTTTCTAACAATGTCCTCATCAAATTTTGCTATCAAGGTTAGGATATCCTCCTGAAAAGTATTGGGAAGTGTTTGTATCTGTGTTTTCTGGAAGAGTTTGTGTAGGATTGATGTCAGTGCAGGCCTGGAAGTTCTTGGGAAAAGACCTAACCTAGGGAAAGAGGGCATACTTAGGGTCTAAATGTGACTAGATATTAAGGAGGACCTGATCTGACTTTTGGCTTGAATTAACAATTTGGAGTGCAGCCATTACAGGGTAATCGCTGGATTATTTAAGATAGAGAGTGGTTCCTAGAGTCTGCAGGAAATCCCTCCCTATTAAAGCATTTAGGAACCACAGGAACTTGTTGAGTTATAAAGATGTCTCCTAGTCTACAACTTAAGGGCTATGTGAAGTGGTGGGTTTTTGGGATTACTTTAATCCTTACTACAGTGCAGCTCTTGGATGATAAGGGTCCAGAGTGGTGGTTTAAGACAGAGTAAATGGCCCCTGAATCTATTAATAAATTAATTTTATTACCTGCTCCTCTAGGGTGATGGCCAGTTGAGGTTAAGGAGCCATTAGGGACATTGGGCCTTGTATTAGTCAGCCAAAGGGGTGCTGATGCAAAGTACCAGAACTGTGTTGGCTTTTATAAAGAGTATTTATTTAGGGTAGAAGCTTACAGTTACCAGGCCCTAAAGAATCCAACACAAGGTATCGTAAGAGGTACTTTCTCACCCAAAGTCTGTTGCCACGTGTTGATGCAAGATGGCAGGCAAAGTCTGTGAGGGTTCAGCCTTTCTCCTTCCTCTTAAGTCTCTGTGATCCCAGCTTCTTCCAATCTCAGCTGTAGGCTGGCATAAGGTTCATCTCTCTCCCCAGGGCTTTTTTTCCTTCCGGGCTCAGCTGCTCTGGTCTCTACACAAGGTCAGTTGTAGACTATCAGGCTCATCTCTTTCCTGGGGCCTCAGCTGTGTCTATGGAGCACTCTCTCTTCCTGTGTATCTGCTTCTGTGTGTCTACTTTTGTGTATTTACTTCCCTGTCTTTGATTGAGCGTCCATTTATATCGCCCACAGCTGTAGGCAGAGACTCAAACCAAGTCGCCCTAATGACATGGGCAAATAAAAGCCCTGATCTTGATTTAATAAAGTAAAAGTGAAACCTCTGAGTCCAATACAATTTAATATGCCCAGAGGAACAGATCAGTTTACAAATACAATGCAATGTCTATTTTTGGAATTCATAAACAATACCAAACTGCCACAGGTCTCCCCAGTATTCATTTAATGTCATCATGGGCTTGGGAACTACCCTTCCTTTCCCTTTAGAGCTGGGGACAGTCTCTCTTCCAGCAACCTTCCTGTTTGCATCTGAGGCAGCGCCCAGCTGGTTCCTTTTGAGTGGTACATTCTTTGTCCCAATATTCCAGCTTCCTGCATTTGAACCAACTACTGTTTCCTAATGGATGGCCATTTAACCTTTTGGAGCATTCTCCAGGGTGACCCTGAGGGTGCAGGGCCCTGGTTACAGAGACTGAAATTAAGTGGGCTTGTCTCTTGTCCTGCTGCCTACCACACTAGATCCTTTTGGATTCCTCAGCTTGATCTCTACTGTTAAAAATACTAAAGGCAATTTCCAGTTTTCGGTTGAAGGGGGTTTGTGGACCCAAGGCCAATTTTTGTAGTTGTCTTCTGATATCTGGGGCCGACTGGCTAATAAAGTGGGTCTCCAGTCGGATTTGCCTTTCCCTAGAATTGGGATTTGTGTTAATATATTTTTTAGGACCCCCACGAGGTGCCCTTGGAACATTGCAGGATTCTCATCTTTGTCTTGGATGACATCTCTGATCTTATAATTTACAGGTCTGAAAGTACATTTTTTTAAAAATCACTGCCTTCAGCATTTTATTTAACCCCCACCGCTCCGAACATAGTATTGCCTCATACAGATGAAGACACTGGTCCGAGAGGCAAGGTGTATTGTCATTTATTCCGCGAGTCCCACCCTTCCCCGGGCGACCAAGTACTGGAGATGAGACGCGGCAGGGATCCGAGCTGGCCCTGGCCTGGAGCCCCAAAGCCACCAGAGGGCGCAGTGTTCACCGGCGGGGCGTGCCTGATGGAGTCATGATCAGCGCGCCAGGCCAGCTGCCCTCGGGTTGCGAACCCGAGCTCTCCACTCAGGGAGACATCCTCTTCTACACGGCTGGGTCTGAGCCTTGAACACATGCATTTTTTTAATGCCTGCCGGGAGACAGGTGATTATGTGATCTCTGTGTCTCAAGAATGCCTGTCCCCTTTGGTAATTCCAATTTGGATCATGGCTGGGTACAGCCGTAGCGTCCACTGGATATTGATTTGGTTAGGTTGCTTCTAGGCTGTCAGCGTGGGCTTGGGTTTCTGTCTGAATATGGAGTTTTTCATCTAGGGTACAGCAGGTGGAAAGAACAATGTGAATATCTCCCCAGGTTAACTCAAAAGAGAGGGAGAGAGATTGGAACTCTTCAGTTATTTGGCAGAGTTTTCTGAGAAGCTTCCTAACTTTTTTTTTGCACTGTGCTAGGTTGGTCACAGAGAATGGAACATGTACTTGGATAGTTCCAGCATTTCTGATCACTTGCAGTGGGAAGAGCTTAGCTGAGGGTGGGTGATAAGAAATTCTGCCTCAGGTAACCCCGCTGCACTGTTTTCTCCCTGAGGGAGAGAGGGGTAAATTGATTGATATGGGGAGGATTGTGTTGATCATGTGGGCTAGTGAGACGCCGATGGATCGATTGAAAGAGGCACAGGCACCACTAGTGGGTGGGGCTACTCCTTCCTCTAAAGGAGGCGGTGCACTCAAGGTGCTGAGTTGTGAGCCTAAAAGGGGGTCATCCAAGACATCAACTGGCTTTTCTAGAGGAGTATGAGCATAACATAAACGGCAGGTTCCTCGGAGTTGGCATTTTGATATAGTGCCATGAAGGCCTGAACATAAGGCACCTCGGTCCATTTTCCCTGACGCTTACAGGAAAGGTTTAATTGGAGTACTGCATTGTAATTAAGCATTCCATTTTTGGGCCATATTTCTCTGTCATCTAATTTATATTGTGGCCATGAAATGTTACAGAAAAAGATTATTTTTTTTCTGCTTTAGTCTGTCAGTTGGAAAGCACTCCAATGCTTTAAGAGGCACCTGAGGAGACAGTTTGTGGGTAGAGAGGGAGAGTTACCCATGTCCTGGTCTGCCTGGTTGGTATTGAACTATGAAAGAGGAAGATAAGAATGGAGAGAGATAGTAGGTCTTCATGGAGGGTTCCCAAATGAATGTGGGATCTCTACAAGGGCTCCCCCTTCATTTCCTGGGTTCCAGTTGGAGACCTAGCATTCTTGGTCTTACTGGCCAGGGGTTCCTCAGGCATTCCTGGGGCCCAATGATTGCCCAAGTGTTCCAAAGTTTGACAGGATAGGAAGGTCTGAGGCAGAACTGGCAGGCCCTAAAATGGCAGTCTAGTTGCATCTGATTGAGATAGATACGGGTCAGAAGGGTTTTTAACATGAGGAAGAGGCATGTCCCTGGAGGGTGCTTCTGAGAGTATCTGAGGGATCTTTAGGGTGGTACACAAGAGTTTGGAGAGAATGTGTCTTGGAAGGAGTATCTATCATATTCCATGACTGATACCACATCTAGCTATCCCCAGTGAAATGGTGAGGTCAGGGATTGTGATGACAAAGGAGCAGGTGGTGGAAAAAAGCAACTAGCTAGCATTAACAGGTCACAGGGGGTGGTTAAATGAGAGAGCCGTGGGGCTCAACTGTTTGTAGTTGGATTGCAGATTGCCACAGAGACAACAAAATCCCCCCAAATTATGGATTGGGCAGTGGGGACCTGCTATATGGAGGAAGAAGCTTGCTGTTTCAGAACCAGAGGATGTATCTAAGTTGCGAGAAAAGTAAGATCATGAGTCATAAAAAAAGAAAGCGGCAAAGAGAGGTTCTTGCATGGCAATGGGACAGGAAAAACAGCCAGTGAACTCCTTCTTGATTTGGGTAATTTCCCAGTCAGACCCCTGAGGATGCATCAGCCATCACCCGTGTGGCTCTTGAATCTGCACAGTATGAAGAACATGTCATCATACATGGTCAGGAAGGTGGGCTAAGTTTATGTTCTGTGGCCAAAAAGACAGAGCACCAAGGAGTACGTAGGAAATGCCAGGGGCCTTTTATAACATCTCTCAGTATGATTTTGAATGTGTCTATTATTCCTTTATTCTCTCAAGTTTTGGATTTATATATTTTCAAACTGTGTTTTTGAGTGAAGAGATTTAGAACTATTGAATAATGGCCTCATGCTGGCTGGTTTTGAAATGTCTTTATCTCTAGAAATGCTTCATTACTTAAAATCTCCTGATTTTAAAATTACTTAAAATTGCTTGATATGATAGCTATACCAGCTTTCTTTTGTTTAGTAAATGCATGGTATATCTTTTCCTATTCTTTTATTTTCGATGTTTCTGCATCTTTATGTTTAAGATGCACCTCAGATGCATCATGTAGTATTTTCCTTAATCTAGTCAGAAAATATTAGTGTTTTAATTTTAGAGCTCTGCCCTCTGGGTCCTTGACTCTGTTCTTGGAGTCATTCTTCCTTTTTCATGAAGAGTAACACATGTTTACAACTAAGTTTAATCAGCATGTTTCTTGCCTGTAGAATTTTGAGGGTCTGACAACTGTCTTTCATTTAGTCTTTTCTATGTTCTTTTAAGTCCTAGCCCAAAGTGTTTCTGCTAATATAACATTCTTAAGAAATTTGTGAGTCTCCTGTGTATGTCAGGGGATTCACTCCATTAGACAAGAGGGTCCTCCACAAATCTTCTTTGGCTAATTCTATCTCTATTCCTGGATTCTGCTGATAGCTGAGGGGATCCATGAGTTACACACTCAGTGTCTTTGTTGACAATTTTGAGCTTTTGATCCTTCTAAGGCACCAGCAAAAGCATTCCAGCCACATCCTTGGCATTCTTACCTGATTTTAGCATCTTTTGCTATCTGGATAGGCTGAGAATTTCCAAGATCATCAAATCCTGATTCCTTTTTGCTTAACAGTTCTTCCATCAACCTATCTCTTTCTTCTCACATTTTACTTTAAGCAGAAAGAAGATACAAGGCCAAACCTTTCAAACTTTGCCTGGCAATCTTCTCAGATAGATATATCCATGTTCATAGGTTACACATTCTGATTTTCACATAAATTTCTGATAAGTTCTGCCACTATATAATGAGGATTCCCTTTCCTTCAGATTCTAATAACATGCTCATCATTTCCTTTTGTGTGCTACCAGCAGCACTTTTAATGTCCATATTTCTACTGATAGTCTGGTTATGACCATCTAGATATTCTTTAGGTTTTCTTTGCCATGCTCTTCTCTGTCTTCTAAATACCAACAACACCTTTATAACCATATTTTTTACCAATAGTCTGTTCAAGGTAATCCAGACTCTTTCTATCATCCATCTCAAAACTCTTCCAGTCTCTGTTCATTACCCAATTCCAAAGTCACTTCCACATTTTCAGTTGTTTGTTACAACAGGACTCCACTCTTAGTACCAAAATCTGCATTAATTCCCTATTGCTGCCATAACAAATTATCACAAACATAGTGGCTTACAATATCACAAGCTTATTATCTTACAGTTCTGGAGATCGGGAGCCCAAATGAGTGAGCAGAGCCAAGGTCTTCTGGAGACTCTACAGGAGAAACTGTTTCCTTGCCTTTTTCAGCTTTTAGAAGCCTATATTCCTCAGCTCATGGAACGTTCCTCCATCTTCAAAGTCAGAAACAGCATTTTTGAATATCTCTCTGACTTTGATCCTCTGTACCTGTCATAATATCTTCTTTACTGATCTGATTTTCCTGCCTCTCTCTATGGCAAGTTCTCATGATTATATTAGACTCATTTGGCTAATGTAGAATAATTGTCCCTTCTCCACATCTTTAACTGAGTCACATCTGCAAAGTCTGTTTTGCCATATGAGATAACATATTCACAAATTCTGAGGATTAGGATATGAAGTTATTTGGGTGGCCATTATTCTAACACACAAACCTATTTTGGGGTCATAAATTTTAAACCCTGAATTCTACAGGGTCTTAACTTTTAAAATTTAAAACTCTTTTTAAAATTTAAACGACTTTTTATGTTCTGAAGACCTGTGTCCCAGATTGCCTTTTTTCATCATATTTCTGCTTAGACAGAAATGGCAGAATGCCCTACATGCTAGAAGGGACAAAGTATGTGGGGATGGCACACATCTTTTGATACCTCAAAATATCCCACCATATTTGCATTTTTTGATGTTGCAGTCTCCTAACCTTCTCTCCAAATGTCTATTCTTAGCTTTCATAATGGAGAAGTTGAAATATTTCTCCAGTATAGTGTTTGAGAAATTAGGAGAATCATATAGCTGGAGACTTCTTTTAGATGTTGAACAAAGAAAAGAGAAGGGATACTTTCATTAAAAGGTGACATCTGGGGTATTAGTATCCAAGAAAATAAACCCAAAGGGTAATAATATCCCATTGTCTAGTCTTTTCTGATAACAAAATTGAGCAACTCTGTTTGATGCATAATTTGGTACTACTACTGGTTAACAGCTTCATCCTTTTACTTAGGTTTTAATATGCACACCTGGTTAAGAGGTAATGAGATTCTTGTGTTAAGTCTAAAACTTATGTCTGGATACTGCCCTTTTTAATATAAAAAGTCATTCTCTGAAAGAACTTTTTAAATTGAAGTACAATCAAGTGATCTAAGAAGATTGCTTTAGAATACCTTTAGGGGACAATCAACTCTGTAAGGCTGCATAGAGAAAACATATTTTAATCCTTCTAGAGATTATAGAATTTGGCAAGGATGAGGAAACAGATAAGTAAAGCCAACGGCTTTTACCCTGTAATCCATGGATCCCTGGGGATTTCATGGAGGGGCCACAGTGGCTGCTGCATAGAGTGAAAGGGAGCCAAGCAGGCAAATCTTCAACCACAGTGTTCTGCTTTTATCTGATTTATGTGTTGGTTCTGGATACTCTTTGTTTGAATAAAGGCTTTTTTGGCTAAAGCAGCTGGATAGTAATTGCATCAAATAATTTGACCTAAATCTTGGTTAGTGAGGGGCAGGGCCAGACTAGATCTTAGTCATTTCATTCCATTGCTTAAACCACTTCAATTCCTTCCTGTCTACTTCAAAATAAAATCTATACTCTTTCACCACGGCATGCAAGTTCTTACTGACTTGACTTTTATCTACTTTTTAGCTTATTTCTTATACTATATTTTTCTTAATGCCACCAAAGACTCTTCTGACAAATTATGTATTATATTTGGAGTGTCTGCCCCTGTTACTTGTCACTCTTCATGCTCTTTGAGATCCTTCACGTCCTCCTTCCCTGTTTACCTCATTAAGTGTAGTGTGCTGTTTTATGCTCCAATAGAACCCTGTATGAACTCTATTATGGGGCTTTAGATAATGTATTGCAATAGTTGGTTTGTCCTTCTCAACCAACTAAACAGTTTACAGCCTGTTTTCTAAGGCATTCATCGTTGGATCACCAGTGCTTAGAATAAGAGCTGGAACAGTTTGATGATTGAATAAATAAATCTCAATTTATTTCTTTTTGCTCTTTACCATACAACTAAAATATTCTTGGGGCATGAGGGATTAGAGTGGTCATCTGAACCAGCACTCAGAGATAACCTGTGGTGTTGGCAACTGGATTAAGAAGGCAGTACCAATGAGAAAAGAAGGAACTGCAATTGGCATTAAATAGACTGTATAACTATGTTAATTATTTATTTAATAAATAATTAAGCTCATATTTATTAAGCATTATTCTAGGTACTGAGGATACAGCTATGAACAACAGAAACAAAATATTTACCTGTGGTTCATCCACTCCAGTGACAGGGGATAGATAATCAACAATTACTTATATAATTTGCCAGGCAGTAATAAAGCTTCTCAAGAAAAGTAAAGCAGGGGAAGGGAGATAGAGAGTGAATGGGGAAGAACATTTATTCTCTATAGAGGGAGATTAAGAAAGGCTTCACTAACAAAGAGATGGGTGAGAGATGAACAAGGTTCTGAAGAAAGTGCTGGTATTTGTGGGAAGGCTGGTCCAGGCAGAAGGAGCATCAATTTCCCTCGAGGCAGAAAGGTGCTTCATGTGTTTGAGGAAGAACAAGGAAGCTAGTGTTGTATGGTTGTGTTAGAGTACACAAGTGGAGGAGGGGAGAGATGAAGTTAGGTAGACAGTAGAATATGACCTGTGCCCATGGTAAGAATTTTGGTTTCAACTCTGGGTATAGTAGGAAGCCATTGCAGCCTTTTCACTTTGATATGATCTGATTTTAGGTGTTTAGAGGTTCTCTGAATGAGAAAGGCCATTGGGAAGCAGAGATAGGAGGAGAGAGATCAGCTAGGAGGCTGTTGCAGTGATACAGGAATAGATGTTAGTGGTTTGAACCAGAGTGGTAATGGTTCAGTTGGTGAGAAGTGGTTGAATTCTTGAATTCTGAATATTTCTGAAAGTATAGCGACTTTTAATTGGAGTGGATATAGAGTGTGAGAGAAGGGAAGAGACAGATATGACTCCAATGTTTTGATCTTACCAAAGAACATAATATCCATTGCTAAAATGGAGAAGATTGTTAGAGAAACAGATTTGAGGGGGAGATCAATACTTTTAGTCTAGATAAGTTTTGAGATGATTATTATAAATACAAGTGAAAATGTAGAAAATGCAGTTGAATACATAGGTTGGGATTCCCGGGCACATTCAAGGCTGGAGTGATCAGCAAGTTGAAAGTCATCAGGTTATAGATAGTATTTACTTCCATGACTGAATGAGATCACTTTTAGGAGTAACCATCAAAAGAGAAGAGGTCCAAGGTCTGAGCTCTGGAGATGCTTTATTGTTTAAGAGTCAGGAAGATGAAGAGAAACTAGCAAAAGTGATTGAGAAAGAGAGGCCAATGAGAAAAGCAAGAAACAGTGGTTTCCCTTTTCAGGATGGAAGATGTTGATCATCCATGTTAAAAGTTAAGTAACATGAGAACCGAGGATTGACCATTGGATTTGGCAACTGGGTTTCATTGTTTAGAAATAGTAGGAACAAAATCTTCATTAGAAGGAGAAAATTGGAAAGAAATCAGATCCAGAAAATATGGGTGACTATTTTGAGACTTTTTTCTATAAAGTTTGTGGTTGGAGGGGAACATGGTTAAAGGTTTTTTTAAAATATATATATAATTTAAGTTGAGATATGCTACTGCAGATATTTCACTCAGCCTAATGTTCCTAGGGGGCCCCTGGGTGATGTCTTTAGAATAGTAAATGAAACCCTGAGGAAAGAAGATCCCAGATATTATATGTCAGTAGTAAGAGAATGGACACTCAAGCTGTAAGGAGGATAAAGGGGTTTCTAGCGCAGGTACATGTTGAAAGAAGTTTTTGAGAGGAAAAGTACTGATGACAAACAAGACATCTACCGGTTTTTACTTTTTAACTTACTTCTGCCTTCACAAGGGGCCAAATTTCTCTATGTCTTAGAAGAACTTAGTTTCCTAAGGGTGCCATGCCTTGGCTCGTATAAGGTAAACAGTGCTTCAGTTTGGACTAGCATCAGCTGTAGGTGTCAGGCACTCCTCAATAGCTACAGCTTTTCAAGAACTCCATCTAGCAGGTCTTCAGTGTGAATTGCACTTGACTTTAGCACTGGACTCATAATTTAAATCCCACAGACTTTAAACACAACCTACCAGTAGTCTTTTTAGGATTTCTGATGTCTTTGGGATTTTTTTCAATTAGAGATTTCAAAAACTATAATCTTTTATTCTAATTAAACTTCATGTCTCAGAGCCTTTATGAAAGAAAACACAATTATAAAGTGTTTACTCTTATCTCTTGTTGATTTTAGAGCAGCTCCCAAGAACATCCTGTCCTTATTTTAGAGGTGAAATAATGAATTCCTGATATTCCGCTTGAGGCATACTTGTAACCGTGGCCTCATAGTCTTTTGAGCCTGGCTGCTTTCTTTACTTTTCATCCTTTTTCTTCACCATTGTCTTGCCCTCTTGCCACTTTGCTTGTGCCAACACCTCATTCATCCCTCTTTCTTGCTCCAATTCCCCTAGTTTGGCACCTCACCCAGCCCTCTACACTCTTAACTCATGTTGACTGACTGATTTCCTTCTTTAGACCAAGTGGGAGGCTGGGGTTCCAGCCTTGGATTTAGGGATGGGAGACTAGAATTCCTAAAAACTTCTCTGGGTTTCTGAGTTGTCCTTGATTTAGGCTGTTCAGAGTTAGAGGACAAGGGCAGTGACTTGTTGAAAGGCACAGAACTTTGGAGACATGTTACAGGAAGCAGGAAGGCAGGACTCAAAGGAATTTCCTGACACAATTAGTATACAGGGCAGCTGCTTTGAATAAGGTTCCAAAGCCCACTCTTAGGGTTAAAAGGACATCATTAGAGTGAACATTATCAACTATCCTTCAGCACTCCCCTTAAACTCTCTAAATTTACCTCTTTCACTGTGCCTTACTTGCAGATAGATGCTATTTTGGACTGAGTAATGCTAACGCAATTTCTACCTAAGTAATACCACATAAAGAATTTTTCTTTTTTGTTTTTTCCCACTTATAATAGGATCTACTAAGTTGTCATGCACGATCCCAAGTATTGCAGCTAAAAATTTGAAATTTTGTATCTAGTTTGCAAGAGACACTTTGGGTTATAAATTTCCTCCGAAATGATGCTAGATTGATGATCTCCTAATCTGTTGATAATGATATCTTACCAATAGTTCTCAAGCTATTTTAACTGTTGCCCATTTGAATAAGGCAAATACTTCATGAACTACCTACCTTGCGTGGTCTTCTTTTCCAGTGAAAAACAACTTAATGATAACAATGAATTGGAGCCAAACAAAAATAACACAAGGTGACGATAAATAAAAGGGAAACCTAATAGTAATTAAAAAAAATGTCTAGGAAAAATCGATAACCATCAACAATGATTGATAATTTACCAATAATAAAAGGTTCAGCTACCAAATTGTGCAAATTTCTGCAATCTGAGAATTTGAATGCCAAATATGAGCTGTGATGCCAAGTGATTATGATGTCAGACTCCTTAGTAGACTACTCAATGTGAGGTCTCAATAAACTCAATTTATGTTTTAATTTTAGTTTATATGTAACTAACTTTATTTTCATTTAGTTAGTTACTAATAAGTAGTCCTTAGTCTTATAGAGTCTAGAAAGATAACTGGCCCATTGTATATGCTCAATAAATATTGGTTAAAGGAATAAAAGAAAGGAAGAATGAATGAATAAAAATGACTCTGGAATTTTGAGTCATTTATTGGTAAGAATCAAAGAACTGACTTGGATTGACTATAGATCTTATTTTGATACATTAGGTTTTAGCTATCAAGGAAAGCACTAAACTATAATGTTAATTAAAAGATGTCTCAGCTTAAGTTCCTTGGGAAGTGGACTCTGCCATAGTATTTAGCATGAAGAATTTTATTAAGGAGTAGCCTGGGACCAACACCTGTGAAAGGGAAGGAAGGAGTGGGATTGGGAAGAAGAAGTCAAGATGTGATGTAGACCCAAAGATAATTTAAGTCTCGTCCCCTCATATAGCTTTAAATATCATCTATATGCTAAAAACTGCCAAATTTTTATCTCTTCAGCACAGAATTCTCCTATACATCAAACTTGCATGTCCAAATGCCTACTTGACAAATCCACTTGGATGTCCAATAATCATATCAAACTCATCATTTCCAAAACTGGAACTGGTCTTTTTCCACCCTTCAAACACACTTCATCTAGAACCTCCCTCATCTTATTTAATGGCACTTCCATCCTTCCAGTTGTTCAGGCAAATACCATGGGGTCATACTTGAGTCTAATTCTCACATCTTCACTTAATCTGTCAGGAAATTCCTGTTGAGTTTACCATCAAAATATATTCAGAATCTGACTAATCTCACTACCTCCACTTCAACCACCAAGCGAGAGCCATTCTCAACTTTTCCCTGCATTATGGCCAAAAAAACTCTTACTATGTGAGCCTGATTCTAGCTGCCCACTCTCACATCTCCAGAGTCTATTCTCAATAGAGCCACCAGAGTGATTGTTTTAAAATATAACTTACATCTTGTCAATTCTCTGTTTAAAACTCTGCAAAGATTTCATTTTTACTGCAGGACAATTCTGCAAATATGTTTGGGCTACAGAATCAGATGACGCACTTGTTAAAAATGCAAATTAATGACTCACACCCAGAGATCCCCAAAGGATTTCAATGTGTAAGAAGTAAAACCTAGGAAAATTTCCAGGAGAAGATATCACTTAGATGATAGGCTGAATCTGTATCATGAGAAAAGGCAGAGGATTAATAACATCTGTACTTTAGAGGAAACCAGCAGGTTATTGCTCATAATTACTGCTGGTAGCGGCAGGTAGACCGTATGCTGGGCAATCCCAATCTGCACTAAATAAGATTGATTTTGACACCTGGAATGTGGGTGGAATGTGCCAAAACAGACTGTCAGGAAGACGATATCTCTATGGCTTTGGCCTACATGATGCAGGCTACCAGTGCATTGAAGAACCGTTGCGGGCATTCTTTCTCAGCCCCAGAGTAAGGCAAAGCATGTTACACGGGTTCTTCTCATCTGGAGCTTGATGGCTTGGGAACCCAAGACAGCCTCTGCTCTGGCATCTACATCAATCTCACTAACTTGTCATTTTACATTTTAACTTCAACTGAATAAAAGCCAAGCACAGTTTATCCTTTCCCTGCTTTATTTCCAAGAAAAAGGCTGTATAAACATGTGGCATTTGTAGTTAACATATCACATACAATTTAAAACTTTCAATATCTAAATGATACATATTGTAATATGGTGTGTGTGGACCAAATTACTGGGTAGACTTGATAAGTATTTTTATTTCCTTAGCATTTGAAAGCACAGAGATTAAGTATATCATAAAGTTTTCTTCTTTTCCTCTTTGTTTTATTTTCCATTTACTTTTTATTCTTTTCTAGATTTTTAAAAAAGAAAAGCACAACTACTAGATTTTTGGTCATTACACCTCCTCTAGCATTATTTGATTTGATACAACCATAATTCACATGAACAGCATGTAAAATGTTTCTCTGAATGGTGAGGAAGAGCAACTTCTGAATGTGGTTAATAAGGCTCTTGAAAGTCCTTTGCCAAGAGACATTCCTCAGAGAAACTGTCTGTTCCTTTTCCTTGAAAATGCCTCTCAAAAGAATGCCGACTTTAATGGATGCCAAAACCCATTGACTGGGTCCATACCTGAAGATCTGAAGAATAAATCTAATAATGTGCATTGAGTGGCCAGATGCAGAAATTGTCATAACTAAATAAATGCAGGAAGAAACCATTTTTCTTGGCTTCTCTTTTGAAGCACGCTTCAAATACTTAACCTAAGTGGAAACTTGTTACATAAAGTAGTGCAATTTTATAAGGAAGTACTTCAAATTTGGAGTTAAGTGTCTTATATCTACATATTTTTTTTCAGAAAAATTTTCTGGAACTCTTTACATAAGGAATATTCAAAATAATTAAGGTTGTCTTAATTTCTCTGTAGATTCTGGAAGCTTAGCTCACTTGAGATTTTCTCTCCAGCCATTTTAAAACTTTTTTTTTCTTTTTCCCTGGGGCGAGGTGGAGTAGAGGGAGGATCTTTCCTATCATATACTATAAAATGTGTCAAAACTATTAAAGAAAAATGTTATTGCAGATGTCTGAGAATAAGTCAGCTGTAAATTGAAAGGTCATATGGCATAATGAGTATACATGACATGAAAGCAGGTTGTTCACCTGTTCTTCAGCACTGATAGTCTAGAAGTAATGGATTCTGATTCACAGTTAATAATTATATTAATCAACAAAGTATTAGCTCCAGTTTCATCAAGGTCATGGAGATAGAAACAATCACCTTGTTTTGTGGAGTCAGGCTTTGGGTTGGACACCAGAGTAGAAACCAGAGACATTTACTTTCTTTCTCATTTGACTTTACAGAGTAGCTTGACTTTTAATTCCAATGACCATGCCACATCCTGCATTCTTTTAAAACTACAACAAACTCAGTGTCATGTCTGAAGCATAGCAGCTAAGGCTTAATTGTTAAAAGTGAAGAGGACAGCAGCTTATGTGTTAAAATAACAGTAATAACAATAAGAAAACTTCTCACCTCTTCCTGTAGAATCCTTTGAAAGAGATTCCTATTCGAAGACAGTATCTTGTGTATTGCGGAGGTTAAATAATAAATGCAGCGTAAAGAAATGGGATTAAGGTTAAGTGAGTGTGGGGACGTTTTCTGAGCATAAAAACCAGTGAGGCTTTGGAGGGCGAGGAGATTTCTGAGGAGGCAGAGGAAGAGGAGGCCACAAGCCACAAGGAAAGAAGACGAAGTTTGAATAATTTCTTTTGTCCCTTTCTATCTATCCCTCTTCCATTTGAAAGAAGGACTCTGGGGTTTTTACTCTGTTACCTCATCGATGACAGAGCCTTCTGAGGGCATTCCAAGACAGTATACAGTCCTGTGGTCTTCTTGGAAATCTCTATAGATAACATTTCAAGGGATACGCCCTGCTGGTTTTAACTGGACAGTCAGACAAACTTTTTAAAGAGATGAGTGATAGAGCTAACCCAACCCTTATCTGTAAGTTTTGAATTTATATTAAGTTTCATCCCATGTAAAAGGACATTTTTTTTTTTCCTACGTATAGATTTTTGCATTGGAGGGTATAAAGAAAAGCAAATGTTTTATTATGATATTTGCTTCCACAACTTTGGGACAAATTAAAAGTCATAAATTCTGAAAAACAAAAACAAAAACAAAAAACACCAGTGAGGAAGGAAAAGCATTGGAAGGAGCATCAGGGGAAGTGGGTCCTGGTCCAGACCCTGCCACTAACCAGATGTACATCCTAAAGGCATTCACATAAATATCTTGGTCCAAATGGCTTAAGCAATTCTTTCTAAGAGTGTCAATTTTGGAACTCTAAATAAATCTCAGGTCTATCAGGATATTTGTTATGTGGAAACCAACCAGATTTATAGGAATTTAGCTTTCCCTTGCACCAAATGATTTCTTTGGTTAAAATGGCAGGTGTGGGGCTAATTAAACCCAATTACTGGAAAACTGCTGAAGTGATTACCTTTGAATCAATTTGGTAAATATTTTAATGACACTGCGTACAAAACCTATAGAATAATCAATAGAGAGATTTCTTAAAGTTAAGTCATAGATTTTTAAGTTCAAACACTAAAATATTCCTTTGAAATTGATATATGTACATATAATAAAAAGAATAGTTGTATGACGACATTATGTCAAAGTTTGCTTTTAACTCAAACCAATTGGATGAAAGCTTGGAAATTCTTCTTGGAAAAGATGGCAAGAGCTAACTCACTTACTGGACCTGATAAAAGGTCTATGTACTTGATAAGAATTTATTGTCAGATAAACCATTGAATAAACATTTGAGAATTCCTATGGTATTAAAAAGCTCACAGGATATTTGTCAAATCATTTACTTATTTTCAAACTTTCTGTCTTTTCTTCTTACATTTTTCTGCTGCTATTTCTACATCTGATGGGATGAACAGTGATATAAGAGAAATCTAGATAACACATTGCATACCCCAGGCCATGATTCTAAGAAGGAACATAATCTTCAATACATAAAGAACACACACATGTTGTAACTGAGAGGAAATAACTACAATATAACAAACAGTTGTTTTGGTATATATTTTTATTTTTTTATTCTTATATTCAAAGTATGAGAGTAGTTATTGATTGTTAAAAAGTACCAATATCTCAGAAATATTTATTATAGAAAGTGAAGGTCCTTTATAATCCCACCCCTTAGAGAAAATCTCCCTTAGCAGATTAGCAGGCTGGTGCATATTCTTCCCAAACTTTTTCCCGTGCATTTATTAACATATATAGTACCTTATATTTATATGCTGGGCAAAGGGGAGAGATGACAGGTAATTGTTCTGAAGAGTTAAACAAAGCTGACTAGTAACTAAAATTCACTGCTTTTAATAAGAAAACAGGTAACTGTAGGTTATCTTTAAACTATTTTAAAAATATTCATATTAATAATAGGTAACTTTTAATAATAGGTTACTTTTTTGAGCATTTGCTATTTTACCATGTACAAATTATTGAGCTAAGTGCTTTCTATGCCTAATTTCTTTTAATCCTTACCACCACCGAATGAGAAAGGTACTAATACTATCACTCCCTTTATTTTAGGGAAATATAATTTGTGCACTATGCCTTTTACATCAGAAGGGAAGGATAACATAGTCCATGTAGCTAGAGGAAAGTGGGGCAGAGTCTATCTGCTGTCCCTCTAGTCATTTACTCAGAGTCCACAGCTTCTTTGCTTTGTGCTCTCGGTCCCTTTTGTAATCCACACAGTTTATCAGTCTTCTATGCCTCATTTACTGAAGAACAGACTCTAAATTTCCTTATATGAGCATTAAAGTCTCTCTATGTTTTCTCTCTAACCAAATTTGCTCATCTAAAGCTGAGATCCTTCCTTGTGCTGAAATAAATCAAGATGTTCAGTAATGTAATGCATTCCTTGGTCTCCAAGCTTTTCTTTGCTCATAGCTTCCTCTTGTCTGTGCCCTTCTGCTTCCTCCTATCTCCTATAAACCACAAAACTATTGGCCCTCCAGGGACAGCCCGCATACTAAGTCATTCCCTAACCCTTTCCTAGTTACCTGGAGGGAAATGAACTCCTCCCAGACTCCTACAGCATTTTGATTTAATTCTCTTATGATACTTATTATGTATTATCTTGTTTTAGAATAATTTACACACATCTTATCTATATTCTAGATTCAAGCTTTTTGCAATCCCATGTGGAAAAGCACCTATTGGTCTACTACAACAGCTTGACGTAATATGTGCTTGATAAAAGTGTGTTGACTTTGCCTTTGCATCAGGCGTAAAGAGGAATAATCTGGTATCATAGCTTACTCTGCGATGTATGCAGCAAATGGACTAGAGGAGAGGTGAAAGGTGAGTATCTGTAGGGAAATTATCTTCTAGAGGTTTATGACTGTTAACTACAGTGTATTGTCCTGAGAGACAAGGATCAAGGGAAAATCTGAGAGATAGTGTATGGACAAGAGCAGCATGATTAAAAAGGGAGAAAAAACCAGATGGCTATGATTTTCCCTACAACAATAGATGTAAAAGAAAAATACACGATCATCTCCACATATGCAGAAAAGTTGATAAAATTCAACATCTGTTTCCAATGAATAGAATTTTAATAAAATAGAATTAACACTTTACTAGCATGTTAAAATATATCTCATCACAGTAGCCAGATGAGGTTTAATGGGATACCCTGGAAGCATTCTCATTAAAGTGAGGAAGAAGGCATTGTTGTATTGCATCCATACTCTTCTCCTTTCACTTAGTAGTAGGAAACTCCCACATGATTACTCAACAGAGACTGTATACTCCAGGTTTATTGCTAGGTGTGGTTGTTCCCATATGACAAAGTTTTGTTCAAAAAGTTGTAAGGGAAAGTGATATATGCAATTTCTAGGACCTCTTTGAAGACAAAGTTGCTTGCTCTGAACTTCTTTTCTCATTCTTCCTTTTAGTTGGGAAATGTTAAAAAATCAGAGTTACCTCCCTTGGAAACAGATATAGAAGTCACATATTGAGAATAGTCCAGTCCTGGGTCATTCAATTTTGGAATTCTAAATGATAGGTAAATTTGCTTTTATCTTATTTAAATCACTGTATTTAGCATCTTTTTTTTTTTAGCTTTTACCTTTACTAGTACTCTCTATTATTTAACATTGTTCAGAGGTACTACCCAATATAATAAGACAAGGAAAAAAGTGTAAAAATTATGAAGTAGGTAAAATGATCTTATCTGCAAATTGTGTGGCTTTAAACATGGAAAACCCAAAAGAATCTATCTAATGATTAGCACAAATAAGACAATTTACTAAATTGCCTGGGTGAAAAATAATATATGAAAACCAATAAACTTTCTGTTTACAAACATTAACCAGTTAGAAAATATAATGAAAATTTCCATTTACAATAATAACAAAAATATACCTGGAAAAAAGTTAATGAGAAATATGCAAAGACTATATGAAGAAAACTATAAGATTCTCCTCAGGGGTGTCTGGCAAAGAACTGAATAAATGGAAATCATGCCCGGTAGTTTGATAGCAAGACTCAATTTCATAGCTACATCTATAAATTTAATAAAATTCCCTACACCCAAACACTGTGGCAGACTGTTTATTAACCCAACTCCAACTCCACCTACAACATTTTCTCTCTTGTTTGCCTATATTGTTGAGGCTGGAAAAGCTACATATCTCTTCTCTTCCCTCTCTGAAAGCTAGAGGTGGCCATGCAACATTTTTCTGCTGATGAGATGTAGACAGAAGTTGGGCAAGATTCTTATGCTGTGGCATCATGTTGTAGGCATGAGGAAAGAAAGGTCAAGAGCCTTGCAGGGGTACTGACGTAACATCCCTGTGCTGTTGATCCAAGGCTGGTTTCTGTCTACTGCCAGGCTTCTGTGTGAAAGAAAAGAGAAGCATCCTTTTATTTGAACCCCTTCATAACCCTCTGCCACTACCACCACCACCATCATGGCAAATGCTTTTCTATTACTTGAATACCAAAGTCTTCTTGACAATCAAATACCAACAGGACCTTTTTAAAACCAGAGAAACAAATTATAAAATTAACATATGAAAAGAACATCAGGGATATTGAGGGAAATTCTGAAAAATAAGACTAATAATGGTATACTAGCCCTAAAATAATAATAAAATATAATATAAAGATATAGAAATTAACACAGCATATAGGTGGACAAATAGCTTTGTGTTATAGAAGAGAGCCCCCAAAATACAAACAACTCAATACAAAATAAAATAGAAAGTTAATAGGAAAATAATTCATAAATTCATGAAGAAATGACACTTGAAAACATGGAAAGATGCCTCCTTACAAATAGAAAAAATAAAAATGACACAACGTAATTGCATTTTTCACATATGAGTTTTTAAAAAATTATGATGTGTAATGTGTTCTTCAGGATGGGAGAACCATGTTTCATAACTGTTGGATATTTGGTTATTACTCTAAAGTAGACCCTATTACAGCAGTTCTTTGGAGGAAACGTGATCTTCAACATCACCTTAAGTCAATATTCATTCTAATTCTAACTTCAAAGCATTTGAGACATAACTTCTCCAGGTATGAGTACTCTATTGTTGCTACATGAATTATGAGGTTTCTTAATCTGGCTGATGAAAACAGCAACTTTTCTCAGTCCTGTGTGAGCTCTGGAGATTGTTTCCTTTAATTCCTTTGTGGGGTAGTTTCCTCACAGGCATAAGCTGATCAGTTCTTAGCTAAAGGCTCAAGAGGGACCTTCTGCAGCTTCTGTGCAGCTCTTTTCTCTCTGATACTCTTCCCTGCAAACTCTCATTGCATTGGCCTCCCCAGATTCATACTTCCAGGTTGTTAATTCAGGGAGTCCAGTGGACTCTACCTTGCTTCTTCTCCTTCCTCCACAGTTGGGAAATTATCTCTAGGCAGTAAGCTTCAGTAATCATAGAAGTCACTGCATTTTATTATTGCATCCCAACCATCACTGTCCTTCATTTTCTGATGTCCATTTCTTGAAAAATGTTGTTTAATATATTTTGTCCATTTTATTACTTGTTTCAGATGGAAGGGTAAATTTGGTTTCTGTTGTGCTATCTTTGTTAGAAATGGAAGTCTCTGGTCTTAATTATGACATTTTAATACAAAACTATTTTATCATTAGTTAACTGTAATCAATAGAATCTAATATAATACGGGAAGCGGGTGTGGCTCAGTGGATGGAGCTCCCGTTTACCATATGGGAGGCCCCGGGTTCGCTTCCCGGGGCCTCCTTGTGAGGGCAGGCTGGCCCGCGCAGTGCGGTGGGCTGATGCAGCGGGACCTCACAGCAAGGGGGAGATGGGCGGATGTGGAGGAGGCGCACAGCGAATGGACACGGCAAGCACAGGCAGCAAGGGGGGGATAAATAAATAAATAAATAAGTATTTAAAAAAAAAAACAAAAGAATCTAATATAATAGTGATTTGATATCTATCATCCATTTTAAAATGATGAAACATCTCATTTTCAACAGTTAGAAATTTTTCATCATTTTTCATCTTTAAACGTACATATTCATTCTACTTCCTCTATAAACTTTTTTCTGTGTGGATGCATGTGCTGGATAATCTTTGCTGATTGCTTATTACATTTCTCTGCTACAATATTATGTATATAAATAGAATTTTAAAAAATATTTTGTATGGACGTAATTCTGATTGTTAAAAATTTTCTTCTCAATTTGGTTAACATTAAAATTACCATTTGTATAAAACTGATAAAATAAAATAAATTATGTTTTTTATAAAAAACTCAGAAGTTATTAGAAATGCATCTCTTAATGAGCTAGGTGGAACTTTTTATTTTTCTCCGAATAGTTTCTGTACCCATGGCTGAATGTTACTTAGTGCTAGAATGACTCAGCAATTATTAACAATTATATTCCAGTTCTTCTTGTTAGTATTTTAAAGCAATGAAAAACCTTTTAAAAATAAGCAAGTAGTATGGGAATAGACATTTTATTATGACAATATCATTCTTCGAACACTTTCTGAGTTATATGCCAAAAATCTATCAGCTAACAACACAGTTTTTCTTTTAATTATGTTGAAAGCAAAGTGTTGGAAACCCCTTGATTTGCAAAAGTCATTAGAATCATTCATTTCATCAACACCTACATCAATATTACAAATTATCCTTCTGGCAACTTTGGGGGTTTTTATTCCTCACCCCCCCCCCCACAAATACAAATACCATAATAAAATCCAGATATGTGAGTAGCAATTTGAAAAAATTGTTTGAAAAATCCATTATGAGAGGAGGCTCCTTGATCTCATAATCTCAGACAGATTAGGGAGGGAAGAGGTGTACATAAAAGTTGAAACGCTGCAAAAGGAATCCTTTAAAATGACCCTTGTGTGGGTACTCCTTAGAAGGACTTCAGGGACCTCAGGGCTCCGTACTGCTCAAATTGAAGAGACTTCTCATAAATCAAATAATATTTTATACTTTTCATACTGAATAGAGGAAGAAGGAGGAGGAGGAGAAGGAGGAATAAGGGGGAGGAAGTAGGGGAAGTAGTTAGAAATTGTGTCTTGGAACGGTATGGAGTGGTCTTACTTTTATGTATTTTTTTCAAAAAATCTCTAAGTATTAATTTTCATTTTGTGTTATGCTTTTGGTGTGTGCTTTTATTTTCTTTTGCCAGTTTATTCCTTTATATCCACACATATATCCACACACACACATATATATTCCTTTACATATGCACCATTACACAATTAAAGAGTAAAGAATACTCTGAGAAAAAAATGCGTTTTACTCTTTCCTCCTAGAATGGTGCACAGAAGGGTGATAGATGAAGGAGTAAAGACTATTTCTCAGTCAACTATCTCCAGACATGAGTGCAGCTATAACATCAAGGCTTGGAATGCGCAGGCCCCTTCATCAGAAAAGCTGTGACCTTTCCCGTTTTATGATGGTAGTAGTCTCAGAGGCATCACGTTTCAGTTTCAAAGCTCTAATTTCTCGTGTCTTAGTTCAAAATTAAAATTGACATCAGGTTTCTTTCTTCATTTGAACACCAAAAAAGTTCAAATGTGTCCTATGGATGTTTGTATGTGTTTGTGTGCTTGTGTGTGTGTGTATGTGTGTGATGGAGGGATGAAACATCAAAAACAAAAAATTATTGTTGATTGAAGCTTAGGGCTATATACATAGGAAGAAAATTATGGTAATTTATAGTTATCTTACATATAAAGAAGTAGAATTTGGAAATGGAAGTTTTGGCTCCCTAAATATGGGGAAAGAAATAAGAGAAAAACGATGTGTATACCCTCTTGAGAAAAGGTTATGCATTTGAACACATCTAATATATTTTCTATCCAGTAGAGAGCAGTCAAAGCCTATGATGTTTTCTTAAAATCTGTGTCTCAGAGTTAACAGACACATGACTTAACACAGAATCATCTAATCCAAGTCCCTTCTCCGACACTGACCGTGTGTTCTTTCCTGCATGCCATATTCCTTCTCATACCAGTCTTTATATTAAATGAAATGTTTATTTATCCATTTATATGGAAATTTATTTTGACACAAATGAAGACTTGTGACAGCTTGTGGCCATTTGCCATGCTTTTAAAAATCTTCAGCAACATAAACTATGGGTTTGGAGGAAGTTGATGATATAGAAACAAACCCTGAAGCATAAGGTGAGGTAAGCTTAGAATTCCTGGAAAAGATACCCTAAGTGCCACCAGACAGGCAAGCAAGACTCCTAACTGCCAGCAGCTAATGTATGGCTTCCTAATGACAATATTAGTGGTGTACATGCATATTTGACAAACTAAGACAGAACTAAACTAAGTATCTCCAAGAGAAGATTAAGTGGTATGAAGGAATATGCATGTGAAGATATCAAATTCCATCTTTCCTACTTGAATCTCTTTAATTTTCAGTGCGCCAGAAGAAATTAGACTACAAGGGGGCATTAGTTATACAGCTACCTTTTT